>CAUYQU010028667.1:0-19722 GCA_963574635.1 Cheracebus regulus
AGTTTCTTATTATCCACCTTCTGAAGCCTGATTCTGTGAGTTCATCACACTCATCCTCCGTCAAGCCTTGTTCTCTTGCTGATGAGGAGCTGCGATCCCCTGTAGGAGGAGAGGCATTCTGATTTCGGGTATTCTCAGCCTTTTTGCACTTGTTTCTTCCCATTTTTGTGGATTTATCCACCTGTTGTCTTTGTAATTGCCGACTTTCAGATTGGGTCTCTGAGTGGGCATCCGGCTTGATGGTTATGAAGTTTTTTCTGTTTCTTAGTTTTCCTTCGGGGGGGGGGGCGCCCCTTCCCCACAGAGCTGGGCCTTCCCAGGTTCAGCTGTGCTTGCTCTCAGTCCTCAGCGCTTCCAATTGCTGTTCTCCTTGTGGGGATGGGACCAGCTGAGCCCGACTAAAAGGACACCCAGTCCCGTACACTCCACACTGAGAAGCGCCGCGCTGGCCAAAAGAGTCGCGCTGGTGACCCGTGTGGCTCCTTTGCCGGGAATCTCCCAGTCTGTGGGCATCAAAAATTCGTCTGCAATTGCGGCATCCACTCACTCTCTGCGCTTTCACTGGGAGCTACAATCCTGAGCTGCTGCTATGCGGCCATCTTGGATCTCTCCTTTTTGGGTTTTCTTAATGAAATAATTCCACAAAGATATTCTCCTATATTATCTCCTTTTTAACACAATGGTTTCACTTTTCATATTTAAGCCTTTTGTATTAGTCCACTTTCATGCTGCTGATAAAGACATACCCAAGACTGGGTAATTTATACAAGAAAAAGGATTTAATAGACTTACAGTTCCATGTGGCTGGGTAAACCTCACAATCATGGCAGAAGGCAAGGAGAATCAAGTCACATCTTATATGGATGCCATCAGGCAAAGGGAGAGCTTGTGCAAGGAAATACCTCCTTATAGAACCATTAGTTTCCTGAGACGTATTCACTATCACAAGAACAGCACTGAAAAGACCAACCAACTCCATGATTCGATTACCTCCCACTAGATCCCTCCCACAACACATGGGTATTCAAGATGAGATTTGGAGGCCTGAAGCGGTGGCTCATGCCTGTAATCCCAGCATTTTGGGAGATCTAGACAGGTGAATCACCTCAGGCCAGGAGTTTGAGACCACTTTGGCCAACATGGTGAAACCCTGTCTCTACTAAAATATATAAAAATTAGCCAGGTGTGGTGGTATAGACTTGTGGTCTCAGCTACTCTGAAGGCTGAAGCAGGAGAATCACTTGAACTTGGGAAGCAGAGGTTGCAATAACCAAAATCACACCACACACTTCAGCCTAGGTGACAGAGCAAGCCTCTGTCTCAAAATAAATAAATAAATAAATACAAATAAAATTAACTAGGTTCTTTTTTTATACCTATATGTGCTAGCCACCAATATTTGGAAGTAAAAACTAGTACAATCTCACTATTAGGTGTATTACAATTAAGAAACTCTTGGCCTAAATTTTACCACACTTACGTATACTTACTAGCAAGCAGGCTCAAGTTGTTCTATAAGCTCAAACAAGTCCTAATTATCTCTTCTTTTAGGCACTTTAACAAGCTCCTTGGATGAAAATTTATGGGAAATACTGTGTAATATTATAGCAGCAGGATTTAACTAAACTTTTAGGAGTCAGAGGAGAAAATTTTAAGTTATATAATTGAATGCAGGGCAGGTTCAAATATTACATGCAGTGTACCATTCAGTGCATTTCAAACTTTAAAGTACATTCAAATCTTGTTGAAATGCAAATCTTTTTAAAATGCTAATCTGGAATAGGTCTGGGGTGAATCTGAGATTCCCAATTTCTAACAAAATTCCTCCTGTTGCTAGTGCTGCTGGCCTAGATTTCACTTTGTCTTTCAGGGATATAAACCGCTGATCTTGGTAAAAAAATTTTTCTTTCTTTTTTGAGACAGGTTTTTTCTTTGTCAGCCAGGCTGGAGTGCAGTCCTGCAATCTCAGTTCACTGCAACCTCCACATCTTGGACTCAGATGATCCTCCCACCTCAGCCTCTTAAGGAGCTGGGACTACAGGCATACACCATCACACCTGGGTAATTTTTGTATTTTTTGTAGAGACTGGGTTTTGCCATGTTGCCCAAGGTGGTCTTGAACTCTTGAGCTCAAGCAATCCTCCCACCTTAGTCTCCCAGAGTGCTGGGATTACAGGCATGAGCCACTGCATCTGGCCTAGTCTTGGTAATTTTTTTTTTTTTTTTTTTTTTTTTTGAGATGAAATTTTCACTCTTGGTGCCCAGGCTGGAGTGCAATGGCACAATCTCAACCTACTGCAACCTCCGCCTCCCAAGTTCAAGCAATTTTCCTGCCTCGGCCTCCTTAGTAGCTGGGATTACAGGTACCCACCACCACATCCAGCTAAATTTTATATTTTTAGTAGAGATGGGGTTTTCACCATGTTGCACAGGCTGGTCCCAAACTCCTGACCTCAGTTGATTTGCCCGCCTTGGCCTCCCAAAGTGCTAGGATTAGAGGCATCAGCCACTATGCCTGGCCAAGTTTTGGTAAATTTTTATACCCTGTTCATTCAAGGGTAGGAGGACCTGTAGAGTCTTATTAGTCACACATATATCTTGAACACCAGTGAAAAATTTCTAATATGTTTTACATTTTAAAATATACCTGGTATTGATAATAGTTGCAACAGCTACCTCTCTAAAGCCTGGATTATGGAATTATTTGGTCTTTCAAATTAACTACCTATCCCTGGACTGTGCATTCAGTATTAGGGTGCTTGAAATGTTAGCTCACATTTATATTATGGTGCCTATGCTGGATCATTTAATATAAATTAGCCTCATTCCTGCTCTGAAACTCTAAGCTTGATCCTCCTCTTTGCCATTTCTTCTTCTCTGTCTCAAACCTGAACACAGGCCAGGCTCAGTGGCTCACGCCTGTAATCCCAGCACTTTGGGAGGCCGAAATGGAAGGATCCCTTGAGGCCAGGAGTTCAAGACCAGCTTAGGCAAAATAACGAGAACTTGTTTCTACAAAAAAAATAAAATGAAGACAGTAAGCTTTTCTCCTCATTACTCTCCCTCATTTTTATTTTGAATTGTGACTGTAATGTCTTTACCTTCAATCCAGGCTGAGACATTGAACATCCTGGGTAACATTGTACAACTGGGTAACTTTTAAAGAAATTCTGATGCCAGATGAATTAAATGAGACTCTGGAAGTGAATCTGAAGGTAGCTTAGTTTAGTTTGTACACTTTCCCTAGGTAATCCTAATATACAGCCAGGGTTGAGAATTATGACTGTAGTGCGCTGATTCTCAAACTTGGCTGAATTTTTGAATTCCCTAAAGAGATTTTTAAAAATACTGATGCTTGCATCTCATCCCAAAAGATCCTGACTTCATTGTTCTGGAGTGCAACCTAGGCATCGGGATTTTTAGGAGTTCCCCAACAGATGTTAATATTTCTTAAAATTAGAAAATCACTACCCCAGTAAGTGATACTTAGTAAGATCATGACTCAACAGCCAATTCTCAGAATTCTGCTTGGTTCCGTTTATAACCTCAACTTCAAGAATCGGTTGAAGCAAAACAGCAGGATGCCTAGCAATTTCTTTCACATTAAGGAAAAGGATAGGGTTTACTTTCAAGGCATACCATAGCCACGTCTCACTGAAAATCTGGTCAATGTTATTTGTAAGAACATTATATTTGTTTTATTATATGTATGTGCCTAAGAATATACTCACATAGTTAACACAACTTAAGTTGCATAACTTAAGTTGACAGTGCAGATCAGAATCTCCAGAGATGGATTAGGAAAAGGGTTTATTAGTCTATATTTTTAGTGGTGCTCACAGTTGATACTAACAGCATTTGTGAGACTATGGTGAGCATGCCATGAAAGTAGAATTGCCTAAGTGCTTGATAGACATCTAACTGTTTATCTGGTATCTTCTGAGGCTGAAGGGGATCAGGATATGCCACACCAAAATTTTCCACTTTGGTATGAGATTTATTTTGAGTTGAAGGTAACTGAGAATCAACAGATGCAGGAGGACCTCTCTGCGCTTCCCTTATCTGCCTAAAAGCAGCACGTAAACTTTCTCTTGTGATGTTTCCCTTTCCTGTACTAGGAAGAGGAGAGTGGCTCATCACTGGAGATGGAGAACTGACAGTAAGATGGGTTTGCATAAACAGACCTTACTAAAATAACCCTTATTCTCCATTAGTTCTCCCATCTATTTCCTAATCACTTCCACATGATTTATTATTGGGGTTTAAAGCCCAACTCCCTTTCCCTTTGTCAAAATGGTACAAGTCTCTAAGTTTAACTGTTACTTTGAGTTTATTTTTTGTAAACTCAGGTAAATATTATAAAAATTGTATTTCTTTACTCCTGTTAACCTGTCTTTTGTTAGTTTAGTTCATAAGCCCCAAGTCAGTGATCTAAGAGGGTGGCAAAAAACATATTCCTCCCCTTGACAGTTTTGGTGATGATTGGGGTGGTTGGGCTTGAAGTCTTTGCTTGCTCCTGAGGCTGTGGCTGAGATCTCAGGATATCCAACAAAGCTGGCAAGATAAGAATCATTACCAACGCAGCCGCCTGGATTTCTACTAAGAGTCCAGTTAAGTGAGAACTGTAAGGGACTCTTCCTTTCTAAATTTAGCTTAACAGGAAAAAAAAAAGTTTGTAAGAGCTAGTTCTTAGAACACAGGAGTAAGTCTTACAAGCCGATTGTTCAAGTCAGCCTCACAGACTGGTGAATTTATAATTCTCACCAACCCAGCATCCATGTTGACAAACTTTGCTGTGGGTCACTGATAAAAAATACTGGATAAGGTTCTCTTTCCTTCTTGTTTTGTGTTCTGAGAGCTTGACTTGGATCTAGTAAGTGTTCTCTCTCTGGTGTTCTCCCTGCAGGGGGAGGAGAGTGGCAGGCACCGGTTCTCGGGCCTTTGTCTAGAGGTGACTAGCTGTCAGGATAGGCACCCAAGACACAAGCAACCCTTTCTCTCTGACCATGCCAGCTCTCAGAGGAATTAGTCCAAACAGTTTTGGATTTTTTTCCACTCCTGCTGTTTGCATTCAAATAATTAGTCTAAATAAAAGGCCCCAGTCCATAAGGAGCCCTTGTCTCTTCCCACATTGCCTTGTTAGTACTGGGGAAGTCCCGTCTCAGTATTGCCTGCCTGGTGTCAGTCTCACAGCTGGGCTGTGATTGGCAGCATCTCACTATCATGGGAGACTGGAGACATGACTTTTCACAAACACCGTTCTTCACTGCCTATGACAATGAAGTCCTTTGCTTTCATTCTTTTTGGCTATCTGTGGGTATGCCTTTGGATCATGAGAGCTACATCTTCTGCACCCTCTTTGAGAATGCCTCTTGTGACCATGGTTAAGCCATAAAAAGGCTTATTGGTTTTGGGTCACATTAAGAATAGGTATGCCTTTGGAGATATACTTTGATTTGGAAAGCTTTTCTATTTTTAAAGAATTTTAAATTCTTTTAAAAGTATTTAGCTTTCACTCTAAACAAATGTCCTATTGGTACCTATGGGAGAATAAAATTGAAAGAGGATGCAAAAAGCACCATGTCTAGCCTAAAAGACTCTCTTAACAAGATGAAAGAGCAGAAATCATGTTTTAAAGTTACCTTACACACCCATCGTAAATTCCCCCTCTCACTTTCCCCCTATACTCCTCTTTACTCCAACTCAGTTTCCCTGACCCTCTAGAAGACTTCTTGAATCTCTGGATCTCTGCTTCAAATTCTTGTCTCCACAATCTGGTCCTATCACCTCAGAAATTCCTTTAATTCCTGAAACTCCTCTGATTTTCCCAGAAAATCCCTCAATCACTCAACCGTCCACTTTAACTTCTCTATTTTTGCAAGAACTGCAAAAAGTAATCTAGCCTGACCTACAGGTATAGAGATACACATTAGTTATGTAAATGACAATAACCACAAATAGTTCTGGCAGAGGTTCTGTGAATGCTCAGCAAGGATTATTTTAGTGTCCCTTATAATTTCATCTTCTTCCTAGGACTCTGTAATCAGATCCCATCAGCTTTAGGTCTTCTCATGCAATATGCATTGTGAATGTATCCCGGATTCCCACCATGAAGAATCCATTTACCCTAGACAGTAGCAGATCTTTTAAATTTAATATCTCTTTTACTTCCACTTTCTGAAGATTCTACCAAATTTAGAAAGGATGTAGAAAGATTAGTGGCTGTCCACAACTTGATTCATAGGGCCCCTAACAGACTTCTAAGGGGTGTTTTTCCCACCCACGATTATACTGTAGTTGTTCAACAAGCCAGGTGGCCCTCTGGGGAAAATCTTCTTCAACAGGGAAACAGATGGCTAGTAACCCTCCTTGGACTCCCATGAAAGACCAGGAAATGACACAGTTGGAGACTGACATTCAAGGCTTAATAAAGGGGATTGTGAGGATTTCTCCCTCTAAGGTCGAATTCTTCACTGAGAAAGAAGGTAAGCAGAGTGTGGCGAATGTGGTGGCTCATGCCTGTACTCCCAGCACGCGGGGAGGTGGAGACAGGAGGATCACTTGAGCCCGGGAGTTTGAGACCAGCCTGGGCAGTATAGTGACCCTGTCTCTCAAAAAATAAAAATCCTTCCAGGAATGGTGGAACATTCCTGTACTCCCAGCTACTTGAGGGGCTGAGGTGAGAGAATCTCTTGAGCCCAGGAGGTCAAGATTGCAGTGAACAGTGATTGTGCCACTGCATTCCATTCAGGGCAACAGAGTGAGACCGTGTCACAAGAAAAAAAAAAAAGTAAACAAAGCCTTCATGCAACAATTTATAAAAACTTTTTTTTTTTTTTTTTTTTTTTGGAGACAGGGTCTTGCTTTCTCACCCAGGCTAGAGTACCATAACATGGTAACATGAACATGGCTCACTAAAGCCTCAACCTCCTGAGCTCAAGTGATCTGTCCACCTCATTCCTCCAAATAGCCTGGACTACAGGAGTGTACCACCATGCCTGGCTATTCTTGTATTTTTTGTAGAGACAGGATCTCACTATGTTGCCCAAGTTGGGCTTGAATGCCTGAACTCAAGTGATCCGCCTGCCTCAGCCTCCCAAAGTGCTGGGATTATAGGTGTGAGACACCTCACCCAGCCAATTTATAAAAACATTCTGTTACAGTAGGTAGCTAGTCAGGGATGAGCAGGTGAGAGAGGGCTCTGCCTGACCAGGAATCAGACAACTATCGGGTGATGGTTAGGCAGTTGTTAACTATCTCTCTAAAATAATGATTGGCCATACCCAGCGCCAGGGAAAGGCAGCCTCCCTACAGACAGAAAAAAATCTGAAACTGGTGATCAGCAGCTTCCCAATAAGATCTCAGGAGTTGGGCAGGTGGGTTCACACATGTACATTAAGAGGTAAAATAGTGGTCTTTAACTGGTATATAACCATCTAGACACATTCACTGGTAAGGGAAGAATGCCCCTAGTGAGCATGCATACAACTCCAGTAAACACACTGTACATGCTCCCCTCCCAAGTGCCGGCAGGCCACCCACTGCACAGGTGACAACTCACCCCCAGAGGAAGAATTAGGGGAGAAGGAATGCAAGACCCCAGGAGTATGCCAGTGTATAAAACTCCAAGTCAAAAGATCAAGCTGTGCACTTGATCTCTCAAATCACCCCCTTCGCCCTCTTTACTTTCTTTTATTCCTGCTCTAAAGCTTTCAATAAATTTTGCTCCTGCTCTAAAATTTACCTCAGTCTCTCCTCCTGCCTTATGCCCCTCAGTCAAATGCTTTCTTCTGAAGAGGCAAGAATTGAGGTTGCTGCAGACCCCATGGATACAAATTCTCCACTGGTAACAATTCTAAAAGTATGGTACAGTAAATCCACAGGTTCCAGAGGTAGGAATTGTTTAATTTCTGCCTTAGTTTGCAATCTTCTCCCAAAAGGCAAAAGCAAAATACAGATGCTCTGCAACTTACAATGGGGTTACATCCCATAAATCTATTATAAGTGGAAAATATCCTAAGTCAAAAATGCATTTAATATACCTAACACTATCATCATATGAATATCAAAGCCTAGCCTAGCAATCATGCTCAGAACACTTACATTACGCTACAGTTGGGCAAAATCATTTTCAACAAAGTACCTTATATTGACCTAAAAGGAAGAAACTGGCCAGCCACGGTGGCTCACATCTGTAATCTCAGCACTTTGAGATGCTGAGGCAGATGGATCACCTGAGGTCAAGAGTTCAAGACCAGCCTGGCCAACATGGTGAAACCCTATCTCTACTGAAAACACAAAAAATTAGCTGGGTGTGGTGGTGGTCACCTGTAATCCCAACTACTTGGGAGGCTGAGGCAGGAGAATCACTTGAACCCCGGATGAAGGTTGCAGTGAGCTGAGATGGTGCCATTCCATTCCAGCTTGGGCAACAAGAGGGAAACTCCATCTCAAAAAAAATAAAGTAAAAGGAAGAAGCTGAGGCACAATTAATATAAGTAGAATTCATTTGGGCCAGCCTTGAGGATTGCAATATGGGAGAATAGATTCAGGTTGCCCTGAACACACTCTGTTCCAAGTGGATTTTTAAAGGCAAAAAAAAAAAAAAAAAGTTGGGCACAGGGAGAGGTGGGCTGATGATACAAACTTGTTTGTCAGGAACTCTCATTGGTTTATAGAAATAACATTGATTAGTTATTGTACATTGTTAAGCTATAGGGTGTGGATTATAGTGTCCACTGTGGCATTATTGGGCTAATTTATAGCTACCTATGGCAATAGTAAGAAGTTTCAAGAGATGAATATACAGCTCAAAGAGGAAGTAGGGAATGATTGCTGTCTCATTTTAATGCCTCTCTGGGCCTAATAATAGGAAAGAGCTCATATTCCTCAGATGAAAGTTCTCTTTGTTCCTCACCTATGGAGTATCAGTTGTGGTCATCCTTGTGATGATGTGACTGACTGTATGCTGAGGCTTGCTGTTGATGCCCTGCACCACAAGAGTAGCATATGGTTACCCCTGAGAAAAATCATTCAATACTTGAAGTACAGTTTCCACTGACTGTGTATCACTTTCACCATCATACAGTTAAAAAATCAGAAATGGAACCATTGTAATGAGGCAGGATAGTAACTGGGTAGTCAAGGAAGTAACTACATCCTCAGGATGCAGCAGCCATGCTTCCCCAATAAGCCCAGTGTTTGCATTGTAGTCAAGCTCATTCAAGCAAAGCTATTTCCAGTAGGAAACTTCCCCTGTACAGAGAGCATGTGCATTGTGATTTTACCTGTCATCAGACTGACCCTTTGCTCATTATAACAGTAAAAACCACACCCCTGGGTGGGGCTTTAAAATATTAATAAGACATGTGATGTAAAAACAAGCATGTATAGCTACTGCACATGTGCACTTAGAGGACCACCCAAAACATGCTTCCTAGCAAAACCTCTTCCCACACCTCCTTATGAATAATCATGTAAGATTTCATATAGGAAGTTTCACTAGTAATGGTCGATGCTGTCTCATCCTCATGAGCAGCGCCCTCGGAATTGTCTCTTAGGGCGTACTGTCTATTCTGCACCTAACTTTCAGAGTATTCTTTCTCCTTTGCAACAAATTGTCCTATGCTACATCTCCCTTGCTGTGTGTCTCCTGTTGAAATTCTTTTATAGTAAGAAGACAAGAATTAGGTTTCACAACAGCCATTGACAATAAGTCAGGAACCATCTGTAGTGTGTAGTTGGATGGATAGGACGATCTCTTAATGTTATTATTGATTCTGCCAACCAAATCTTTCAAGAGTTAAAAACAACTGTCCTTGTCTTACTGAGTCTTTACAAAAACAGAAATGCAGCTCTAGAGGTAACCCAAAGCCCACTCATCTTTCTTACCAATCCCAAAGCCTCCAACAAAATGCTTGTAGATTCTGTAGTAGAAGGTCAGGACATTACGAAAGGGACTGTCTTACACATAAAAAAAAAAAACTTAAATACTAATCACTCTAGGTTCTGATAATAGACAAATATGTTCCTAAATTCCGTTTTTTTTTTTTTTTTTGAGATTGAGTCTCGCTCTGTTGCCCAGGCCAAAGTGCAGTGGCACAATCTCGTCTCACTGCAATCTCCACCTCCCAGGTTCAAGTGATTCTCCTGTCTCAAGCTCCTAAGTAACTGGAATTACAGGCATGCGCTGGTTAAGCTGGTCTCAAACTCCTATCTTTGTGATTCTCTCGCCTTGGCCTCCCAAAGTGCTAGGATTACAGGCATGAGCTACTGCACCCAGCACTCCTGAACTCCTTCTTAGAGCTTTTAGAAAGCTAACATCATTTCTCTGTCCCTTTGAGATGTAAATCTTCTGCCACCCAGAATGCCTGAGAGCTATCCCTTTAGAATGCAAACATCTAAAGGAAAGGGCTCTGGCTCTCATTCCAAAGGGCATTTTGGTGTAAATTCTCAGTTGACTAAAACAACCACCTCAGGCCGAAAAGGAAAAAGGGCTAATTGGAAACAGGCTGGATATTTTATCCACACAGATGGGCTTTGGAAACACTCAGAAAGCCACTCAGTATTTCCAAACTGTCTCTCCTCTGAAATTTATTTCATAGCTTCTCTAAGATTACATATCAGGGCAAATGAAAATCTTAGAAGTCTTTTAAAATAAATATTGGTCAAAAGCTTTAACCCTCATATTGAGTAAGTAATCTTAACTTGCTACGTCTGCCAGGAATATAATTCAGATGTTTTTTAAATGAAGCAGAAATTAGAACCAGTTCATATATATTAGTGAGTTCTGTGTTTCTGTATATATACCTCACTCATGGCTAAAATGTTAGATGAACGCTATAAGATCTCTATGTGCATCTGTCTGTATGTTTATGTATATGTATGAACCTTGTGTAGATGTGATATTTATCTACTTCCAAATGGTCTTAAAGTCAACCGAGAATCAAGAAATGCAGGAAGAAGGCCAGGTGCGGTGGCTCACGCTGTAATCCTAGCACTTTGGGAGGCTGAGGCGGATGGATTACTTGAGATCAGGAGTTTGAGACCAGCCTAACCAACATGGTGAGGCCCATCTCTACTACAGAATAAAAAAAGTAGCGGGATGTGATGGCAGGTGCCTGTAATTCCAGCTACTTGGTAGGCTGAGGCAGGAGAATCACTTAAACCTGACAGACAGAGGCTGCAGTGAGCTGAGATTACCCCACTGTACTCCAGCCTGGGTGACACAGTGAGACTCCATCTCAAAACAAACAAACAAAGGAAATGCAGGAAAAGTTTTCTGCTCTATTTTCTGCCTAAAAACAGGGCATGTTTTTCTTTGTGAAGGTTCTTCCTCCCCACCCCACCCACTCATACCTAGGAACAGAGAATCAAAACCAAGATGAAGTGCATGACCAGACCTTACTAAAATAATCCTTGTCTTCCATTATTTTCTTTATATATTTCCAAGTCACTTCACCAAAATTTACCATCCCCTGAATCCCAAATCTCTTTTCCTTTGTTACAATAGTGAGTAAGCCCTTGAGTCTGTTTTGTCTAGTATCTGAGTGTCATTTCCTTTCTATGAACTCCCATTGGGTAAATATTAACAATCTGTGCCCTTTCTCCTGATAATCTGTCTTTTGTTAGTTTAATTCACAGGTCCCCAGACACTGAACCTAAGAAATTTTTCCTCCCTGAAAAATTTTACATTGTGAAGATCCCTGTCCACTGATACCCCCTTTACTGGACTGGGTATGCTGACTATGATTTCTACTCTGGACTCATTCCTTATAATAAGAAAATCTTTCCTCAAATAAAGGTAAATATGCCAATATACGTTAAAGTTGATTGTACAAGTTGGATCGTTTTTGTCATATCCAACTAAATCAGAGTGAAGGGGTGGGGATTAAAAGCAGTCAGGTACATAGTACCAGATCTAATAATCAAATTTTTCTTAAATCCAGCTGCTGAAGGGGTCTGCTGTCACCAACACCAGTTCTACCTAGTAGCTGCTAAAATGACCTGCTATGACTTTAAGACTGGTCTGGAACTCCTGACCTCCAGTGATTGGCCCACCCCAGCCTCCCAAAGTACCAGGATTACAGGCATGAGCAATTGCACCCAGCCAAGGGCTTTTTAAAGGCAGGGGTAAATTTCAGAAAAGCAGAAGTTACTGGCAAGATCACACATGGAGGTTATATACTGGCTTTGGCCTAAAACGGAGGCCTATTCTAAGATTTTCTGACTTCCAATTGCTTAAGGAAGAGAAGCTCTGTTTAAAAATTTGGGATCAGCAGAGAAGAATGTTAGTTCTCGCACCTGGGTATGACCGTCTTCAGTCTTCCTTGGGGAAAAATTTAGAGCAAAGAATGGAGGTCAGTTTAGTCCTCAACTCTCCCTTATCTGAGGTCTACCTGACAGTGGATCCATTTAGTGAGGGCCCAGATTTCTGAAAAACAACTCAGGGACATATGTTAAGATGTTTCCTTTAGTTTCTATAGAGAAATCAAACACATTAGGACTCTAACTTCCTTGGGTATCTATTATATTCTTCCCTAACAAGTTACTTATTTACTTCTCAGAGTTAACTAGGTGCCTGGAATTTCCCTTGAGGGAACTCCAGACTTTTTTTATTTCCTCATCCTTGGGGTGGGGAGGGGCTAGTCAGGCCCCTAAAAGGGGTCCCAGCTCAGTCTTGTTTATGGTTGAGAAATTCATTTATTAACTTTTATCTCACTCACATCCATTTAATTCACATGTTTGTAGCAAGTATTCTTGGATTCTTCATGATGATTTCATGAGATATTAAATAAAGTAGCCATCATCTAAAGTTAGTTTCTTATTAGGCAGGTATCAAAACTCATAGAAGCAAAAAACCCAAAAAAATAATATATGGCTTCTTTTTGTTGCCATGTTTGACATAAATCATGCAATTCATTTTTACTGTATATTTTGTTCTTAGATTGAATTTATAATTTTGTAATCTTAAATATCCAGTAGAGATAACATAAATTTATTTGACTAGTAAACTCAGTTGGAATAAAAATGTATGTCTGCATTATATTTAATGATAACAACTCTGAAGACAACCTGTTTTTATTAAGCCAATAATATTAAGTTAGTTTTATTTACCAAAAGTTTTCCTAAATCATATGAATTTGAAAAGCATTTGGGTTTGAGAAAGAAAAAGATCCTTTTATCTCAGGGATGTAAGCCCCTTTAAATTATCAGTCCCAGAAATGCATTTAAAATATAATAGCAGTTATGTCTCAGTCCCCTTTGAGCTAAATAATTATCTTTCAGGGCCTCTTGCTCTGTGGAAACTAGACTAACAGAGACACCAACTAGCCATAAAATGCCATACATCCTGTAGTTCAACAACGTATAACCAATCACTAACCAATGTTATTTCTATAAACTGAAGAGAATTCCCAACAACATTTGTAATCACCTCTCTCCTGATTCGTCCTTTATTTATTGAAAATTTTAAGCCTCTCTTTCGTTCTCTGGTACACTCCCCAAGGCAACTTGGAAGTGTGTCCTGGGCTGCAGTTCTCAATATTTGCTTTTGAATAAGCTCTCTTTAAACTACATTCTGACTCTTTTGATTATTTTAGGTTGACAGGTTAGTTCCTCTATTTCTGAGAGTTTTAGGAATACTTAAAAGCACTTATTTACTTTTATTTTTGAGACAGAGTCTCGCTCTATTACCCAGGCTGGAGTGCAGTGGTGCAATCCTGGCTCACTGCAACCTCCACCTCTTGCATTCAAGAAATTCTCACGCCTCAGGCACCCGAGTAACTGGGATTACAAGTGTGGGCCACCACGCCAGGCCAATTTTTTTGGTATCTCTAGTAGAGACAGGGTTTAGCCATATTGGCCAGGCTGGTCTCAAACTCCCGGCTCCAAGTGATCTGCCTGCTTCAGGCTCCCAAAGCGTTGGGATTACAGGAGTGAGCCACTGCTCCTGGTGGAGCATTTATTTGCTTCTAAACCAATTAGCGTTCTTTAGGTGATTTTGGCAATACTATTTGGAGGTAAATATCACATCTACACAACATACATAAATATACATAAACATACAGGCAGATGCACGTAGACATCTTACAGCTTTCATTCTAAAATTTTAGCCATGAATGGGGTATAAAAAAATACAGAAACACAAAATTCACTAATATATATGAATTGGTTCTGATTTCTGCTTCATTTTTTAAAAATCTGAATTATAATTCTGGCAGACATAGCAAGTTAAGATTACTTGCTCAATATGAGGGTTAAAGCTTTCGACCAATATTTATTTTAAAAGACTTCTAAGATTTTCATTTGTTCTGATATATAATCTTACAGAGTCTATGAAATAAATTTTGGAGGTGAGACATCTTGGGAATACTGAGTGGCTTCCTGGGTTTCCAAAGCCCGTCTGAGTGAGACTGACCTTTTGGGCTTGGGGCTGTATAGGAGCTGAGTGAGGCCTGTGGCTGCCAGCATTCTCTCACTTTTCTGGCAACACATGTAATGCAGCAGAGACAGCCATAATCTCTCTGGGAACATAACTTTATTGACCTGCGGACCACACCCCCAGGCCCCAGAGAAGCCACAGCAAGCCCCACCTAAGGAGAGTCTGAGTTCAGACACACCTAACCTTGCCTCCGCCTGATGGTCTTCCTCTACCCGCCCTGGTAGCCTAAGACTAAGAACGTAATCACTTGGGAGCTCTATGGCCCTGCCCACTGCCAGATGCTCCCTATACTACTGCAACTGATGTGGTCTTGAAAGTGCCACCTTCTCTCAGTTCTTTATAGCAAGAATAAAAAAAGAAAAAAAAAGTAAAAAGTAAGTGCCACCTTCTGGCTGGAGGCCAACCAACAAAAACTAGTACACTTAAAGAAACTACAACCAAGGACCGTCACAGAGGCCACTTGACTCCCCTGATACCCCTCTGGGGCAGGTGCTGGTATCCAGGGCTGAGAGACCTGAAGATGGATCACATCACAGGACTCTTTGCAGACACTCCCCAGTATCAGCCCAGAGCACAGTAGGTAGCTCCACTAGGTGGCTAGATCCAGAAGAGAAATAGCAATTACTTTAGTTCAGCTCCCAGGAAGCCCCAACCCTAGGGGAAAGCAGAGAGCACCATATCAAGGGAGCACCCCATGGGACAAAAGTATTTGAACAGCAGGCCTAGAGTCTCAAATCTTCCCTTCGACATAGTCTAGCCAAATGAGAAGAAACCAGAAAAACAATTCTGGTAATATGACAAAACAAGGTTCTTTAACACCCCCAAAAGATCACACTAGCTCACCATCAATGGATCCAAACCAAGAGGAAATCTTTGAATAGTCAGAAAAAGAATTCAGAAGGTTGAATAATAAGCCAATCAAGGAAGCACCAGAAAAAGGTGAAGTACAACTTAAAGAAATTAAAAAAAAAAAAAGATATAGGATATAAATGGAAAAATCTCCAGTGAAATAGCATTGATAAAAAACAATCACAACTTCTGCAAATGAATGACACACTTAGATAAATGCAAAATGCACTGGAAAGTCTCAGCAACAGAAATGAACAAGTAGAAGAAAGAGCACTAGATCTCGAAGACAAGGCTTTTGAATTAACCCAATTAAACAAAGACAAAGAAAAAAGAATTTTAGAAAATGAACAAAGCCTCTAAGAAATTTGGAATTGTGTTAAATGGCCAAACCTAAGAATAATTGATGCTTCTAAGAAAGAAATCTAAAAGTCTGGAAAATATATTTGAGGGAATAATTAAGGAAAACGTCCCTGGCCTTGCTAGAGATTTAGACATCTAAATACAAGAAGCTCAAAGCAGCCCTGAAAAATTTATCACAAAAAGATCATCACCTAAGCACATAGTCATGAGGTTATCTAAAGTCAAGATGAAGGAAAGAATCTTAAAAGCTGTGAGGCAAAAGCATCAGGTAACCTATAGAGGAAAATCTATCAGATTAACAGCAGATATCTGAGCAGAAATTCTACAAGTTGGAAATGATTGGGGTCCTATCTCCTTAAGCAAAATTATTATCAGCCAAGAATTTTGTATCCAGTGAAGCCAAACTTCATAATGAAGGAAAGATATAGTCTTTTTCAGACAAACAAATGCTGAGAGAATTTGCCACTACCAAGCCAGCACAACAAGAATTACTAAAGAGAGCTCTAAATATTGAAACAAATTTTCAAAAAACACCAAAATAGAATCTCCTTGAAACATAAATCTCACAGGACTTAGAAAACAACACAATTAAAACAAACAAACAAAAACACCAAAGGTATTCAGGCAACAAATAGCACAATGAATAGAATAGAATCTCACATCTCAATTTTGATGTCGAATGTAAATGCCCTAAAAAATTCTAGGAAATTATCTCGGAAAAATCCTTCTAGACAGTGGCTTAGCCAAAGTCTTTCTGACCAAGAATCCAAAAGCAAATGAAACAAAAAGAAATATAAATAAATGTGTCTTAATTAAACTAAAAAGCTTCTGCACAGCAAAAAAAAATAATCATCAGAGTAAACAGATAACCCACAGAGTGGCAGAAAATCTTCACAACCCATACAGCTGACAAAAGACTCATATCCAGAATCTACAAAGAACTCAAACAAATAAGCAAGAAAAAAACCCAAACAATCCCATCAAAAAGTGGGCTAAGGACATGAATAGACAATTCTCAAAAAAAGATACACAAATGGCCAAGAAATATATGAAAAAAATGCTTAACGTCACTCTCAGAGAAATGCAAATCAAAACCATAATGCTATCTTATTCCTGCAAGAATGGCCATAATGAAAAAATCAAATATGATAGATGTTGGCATGGATGTAGTGAAAAGGGAAGATTTTTACACTGTTGGTGGGAATGTCAACTTGTAAAAACACTATGGAAAACAATGTAGAGATTTCTTAAAAAACTAAAAGTAGATCTACAATTTGATCCAGCAATCCCACTACTGGGTATCTTCCCAGAGGAAAATAAGTCATTATATGAAAAAGATATTTGTATATGCATATTTACAGCAGCACAATTCACAATTGCAATAATATGGAACCAGCCCAAATGCCTATCGATCAATGAGTGGATAAAGAAATTGCGATACATATATACCACGGAATACTACTCAGCCATAAAAGGGAAAGAAATTATGGCATTTGCAGCAACCTGGATGGAACTGGAGACCACTATTCTAAGTGAAGTAACTCAGGAACAGAAAACTAAACATCATATGTTCTCACTCATAACCCGGAGCTATGGTATGAGGATGCACAGGCATAAGAATGATACAATGGACTTTGGGGACTATGAGGAAAGGGTGGAAGCGAGGGTGAGGATAGACTACACATTGGATAGGGTGTGCACTGCTTGGGTAACAGGTGCACCAAACTCTCAGAAATCATCACTAAAGAACTTATTTATGTAACCAAACACCACCTATTCCCCAAAATCTATTGATATTTGAAAAATGCCAATCGATTTAAATAAACTTCAAAAAAAATATTTCTTCTATGGTGAAGGATAAGTTGTTGCATTTGGCCCCACCTACAACCAAGAAAAGAGGTTTACTTGGCTCATGGCTCTGCAGGCCATATAGAAAGCATAGCAGCCTCGGGAAACTTTCAATCGTGGCAAAAGGCAAAGGGGAAGCAGGCATGTCTCACATGGCCAGAGCAGGAGGAAGAGAGAGGGAAAAGGTGCCACACAATTTTAAATAACCACATCTCCTAATAACTCACTCACAATACCAAGTGGGTATGGTGCTAAACCATTTATGAGAACTCTGCCCTCATGATCCAATCACCTCCCACCAGGCCCTACCAAAGATTACAATTTGATGTGAGATTTGGACAGGGACACAGATCCAAACCATATCAGGATCCAACCATCTTCTTATAAACCAGTGAATTTATATTACTATGTTTTACTCGTGGCTAAATTTTTAATAAATATTATAAAGTCTTTATTTTTATTTATTTATTTTTGAGACAGAGTTTTGCTCTTGTTGCCCAGGCTGAAGTGCAATGGTGCAGTCTCGACTTCCTGCAATCTCCGCCTCTCAGGTTCAAGCGACTCTCCTGCCTCAGCCTCCCAAATAGCTGGGATTACAGATGTGTGCCACCATGCCTGGCTAATTTTGTGTTTTTTGGTAAAGATGAGGTTTCACCATGTTGGTCAGTCTGGTCTCGAACTCCTGACCTCAAGTGATTCACCTGCCTTGGCCTCCCAAAGTGGTGGGATTATAGGAGTGAGCCACCGTGCCCAGCCAAGTCTTCATTTTTATTCATCTGCATGTTTTTATGTCGTTCATGTCTATATGTTACATATATATGATAATTTTCAACCAAAGTATATAAATAAGCTCTAATTATTTGACTTAAAAGGAAAAAGTTAGTGCTTAAGTCAAATATGTTATCAAAAATATAGTACCTAAAGTTTTATTTTTATTTTACTTTAAGTTCTAGGATACATGTGCAGAATGTGCAAGATTGTTACACAGGTATACGTGTGCCATGGTGGTTTGCTGCACCTATTGACCCTTCCTCTAATTTCCCTCCCCCAGCAGGCCCTGGTGTGAAGTGTTCCTCTCCTTGTATCCATGTGTTCCCATTGTTCAACTCCCACTATGAATGAGAACATGTGGTGTTTGGTTTTCTGTTCCTGTGTTAGTTTCCTGAGGATGATGGCTTCCAGTTTCATCCGTTTCCCTGCAAAGGACATGATCTTATTCCATTGTGTACATGTACCACATTTTCTTTATCCAGTCTATCACTGATGGGCATTTGGGTTGGTTTCATGATTTTGCTGTTGTAAGTAGTGCTGCAATAGACATATGTGTGCATGTGTCTTTATAGCAGAATGATTTATTTTCCTTTGGGAATATACCCAGTAATGGGATGGCTGGGTCGAATAGTATTTCTGGTTCTAGAGCTTTGAGGAATCGCCACATTGTCTGCCACAACGGTTGAACTAATTTACACTCCCACTAACAGTGTAAAAGTGTTCCTACTTCTCCACAGCCTCACCAGCATCTATTGTTTCCTGACTTTTTAATAATTGCATTCTGACTGGTGTGAGATGGTATCTTGTGGTTTTGATTTGCAATGCTCTAATGATCAGTAATGTTGAGCTTTATTTCTTATGTTTATTGGCTGTGTAAATGTCTTCTTTTGAGAAGTGTCTGTTCATATTCTTTGCCCACTTTTTTATGGCATTGTTTGCTTTTGTAGATTTGTTTAAGTTCCTTGTAAATTATGGAAATTAGGCTTTTATCAGATGGGTAGATGCAAACATCAAAACAATGTAGAACATTGTTCTTTTCACTTTTCTTTCTCTTTTTTCGGTCTTTTCTTTCTTTCTCTTTCCTTCTTTCTTTCCTTCTGTCCCTCTCTCCCTCCCTCTCTCTCTTTTCTTTCTTTCCTTCCTTCCTTCCTTTTTTTTTTCTTTCTTTCTTTTTTCCAGGTTCTCTCTGTTGCCGAGGCGACACTGGCATGATCACTGCTCACTGCAGTCTTGATCTCCTGGGCTTGGGTGAAATTTTTCTTTTTCATAAAACCCAAACTTCTCTTTGTGTTTTGGATGTAGTGAAGACCACCTCAATCTGTGTGGATGCTCTGAATTACAATTCTGTAATTCCCAAATAAAACATTTAATTTAAAAGATCTCTCTCTCTCTCTCTCTCTCTCTCTCTCTCTCTCTCTCTCTATATATATATATATATATATATATATATA
>CAUYQU010028668.1:0-118107 GCA_963574635.1 Cheracebus regulus
CTTTTGCTGTTTCTTTATTTCTCCTTCTCTCTCTTTTTCCAAAATCTCTTCCTCTTTCTTTCTCTTTCATTCTTTTTTTCTTTCTTTTGCTGTTTCTTTCTCCTTTTCTCTCTTTTTCTAAAATCTCTTCCTCTTTCTTTCTCTCTTTCATTCTTTTTATAAAAAAAATAATAATAACTTTTTTGGAGCTTTGTCATACTGGTGGTTTTTTAGACAAAAACCACAGTAGGAAATAGTACCACTTGAAGTGATCTAACATCCTAACCATAAAGCTGAAATATTAGAAACTTCTGGTTTGTCATGGAAAGTCAGTTCACATTAAGCTCTTGAAAAGTGTAGAAGAGATTCCTGGGGCCCATGATATCTTTTACTCTTCTTCTAGACACCCCACTAAACTACATTTTTGGATCTCTTGCAGTTAGGCTAAAACTGAATGATTGATTTCTTGTCAACAGAATGAATGGAAGTAATATGTGCTATTTGTATGTCTGAATTATATACATATCCCACACAAAATTAGTCCAGGTGTCAGCAAACTATAGCTGACAGCTAACTCTAGCCCACTGTATGTTTTTATAATTAAAGTTTTACTAGAACAAAGCTACAGCTACAGCTGCTCATGCATTACAATGGCAGATTTGAGTAATTGCAACAAAACCACATGGCTCACAAATTAAAGAAATATTTACTATCTAGCACTTTACGAAAAAATTTTTTCAACCCCTGCTTATTACAGCAATAAGCAATATCTATTTGCAATAACATTAGAAGCCATATGTAAACATGACGTCCTATATGAAAAAAGCTCAAATTCTTAAATAACAGTATGGAACAAAGCTTCTTCTACCCTCATTTTATGTGAGTTAAAAAAAGGATATTTTGTCATGCAATGTCATAGAGATTTTAGAATTGTCTGTTTCAGCAGCTAGTATCACTTTCCCCAGAAGTTCCAAAGGCTATATAAATATGCCTATGTGCTCTTGACTAATCGTTCTGATTATTAATTTGCCTGCAAACTGGAAATATGTCTCCTTATTATGGAATCATTCTGAAAATATACCTTATCAATGGCTATGAAAGTATACATACTCCCATAATCTTTAATTACACAAAATCCAAACTAGCAAGTAACTCTAGAAAAGATACAGTCACATCTATATTCTCTGTTTCTGCAAAGGTCAAAATCTCTACTGGCTTAAGACAGGACTAAGAGAACAAGTGACTATCAAACTCTCTAATTGTCAGCGTGGATTCATAGTTTCTGTACATTGAACAAGATTGTGAACGTGAATAGCTTCAAACAGGAACATTTCACACCACATTTCCCAAAAGAGCTGTTGACCTGGAAAGGCCACACAGGAAAGATATTGATGGCTGTGACCTGGCTGTAACCCAATACTACCTGCATAAACCTCAGAAGTGATAGATAAGGAGAGGACCTTTGCCACCGTGCATATGGATTTCCCTATTCAGAAGAACACCTGTTCCCCTTCAACAAGGCAGGAATTCCAAGATTGTTAGTCACCTTGGCTGTTGTACACTTTAAAACTGTAATGTGCACCCTAAGGGTAGAGAAGAGCACATTTTAATCACGAGCCAGAGATTTCTTGACTTGGGGAATATGGAAGGGTAAGACGCATAAAATGATTTGTAAGACTTTCACTACCTCACTCCTGTGTAGCAACTATAGCAAGAAAAAGCACAAGATCACTTTCCATGGAGCCAAGTAACTCTTCTGACAGCGGGGCCCCAATAAGAGGCTATCCCTGAGAATGAGCTCTCAGTAGGACCAGTGTATCTTGATGATGAGAATGAACTTCCTCCTGTAATCTGGTGCCAAGGAAGTTGGAAGGGTGAACCAAAAGAATGAGGAGGACAAGCACATTTCAGATTCTAAGTTGTCCCTTACAGGGTGGTTTTGGCAAAACAAAACAAGATAGAAAAATGGGAAATATGGAAAAACAAACCTGAAATTGTTCAATCCAAAACAGAAGGAAGCAATTCCAGATGCTCCACAGTCTGTACTATTGAATACTATTAAATTATTTACAAACTCTCTCCAGGCCTGGTTTTCAGCAGGCATGGTATATGTTATGTACACATCATTATCTTTGAATTACAGTATAAATGCTAATCCAAGCATATTGGTTTTTAACTAGAATTGTACTTGTTAAAGGACATATGAAATTTTATTCTGTATGCAAGGCTCCTTATAAGAAATCTCTGTAAAATGTATTTTTTTTTTTTGTATAGAGCATACACAGAGAAAAGTAATATTTTACCTTGACATGGTTTTGTGGTGATTCACATAAGAAATCGTTTACAATCTTTTAATCTTACTAGGAGACTGGTCATAAAATCATGGTAACACAGAAAACACACAAATAAACTAGCACTTCATATCAGAGTATGACCCCATGTTCGCCCACCCCCTTGCAAAGTTCACTTCCCACCGCTGTACGGGGAAAGAAGAGGTGAGGTTTCTGTGAGTTCTTCCTATACTGCCTGCTCCATGGTCTCTACTTACTATCCGGCCTCCTCCTGACAGTTAGAGCACCACAGGGGACTGATAGCCCTTACTTAGCTCCTGAGATTGAAGTAGCTCCTTTGTCATGTCTCCAGAGAGTGGATCGGGGCCAAGTCACATTCCTCTTTACTCTCAATTTATTCTTAACACTATCACACACGGCTGTACAGGAGGATTTAACATTACCCAAGGGTTGGAGAAACGGAAAGCAATTACGCATGGGAAAACTGAAACTGTATAGTAAACATAACTTTTACCATAATCCAAAGGAAAAACATCCAAAGAAGTAAACCTTCCCAGGACTCCTCACACAGTCACATCCCACTTGTGACCTTTCTCTGCTTCCCTGACATCTGCACTTTTCCACCTCCTTCTTTCTGTTATATTGGGGTTCAGGGGTGCCCTCAGCTCCCGAGGGGATGTTTCTCCAGGTTCTTGGTCTATCACTCTCTCAAGAATGACAGAGGAGACCACGACACGGTGCGCAGTAAACGCTGGACTCAAGAAGTGTTGTAGAAAGTGATTTATTTAAAGCAGAGAGAGAAAAAGGAGGAGAGAGAAACAGCTAACTCTCACACTGAGGGATTGAAAGCAAAGCTGCTCTCACACTGAGTGAGAAGGGCTCCCAGGGGGGAAAACCCAGAGAAGGAAAGCTCCTCTCACACTGAGTGAGAGAATCCAGAAAAATGGAATCCAGGAGAGGAAAGCAGCCTCCACGCTGATTGGTAGGGAATTGAGAGAAAGATGGAGCTCAGGAGCGGAAAAGCAGCTGCCACACTGGGCGGAAGGGGACTCCAGAGGAGAAATCCAAGAGAGAGAAACATGGCTTCCATGCAGGGAGTGTTTGTGGAGGGCGACCCAAACATGGAGTCTAAAGGGATGTGGAAGAAGGCGACTTTTAACCTGAGAGGAAACCCCACCTTCTCTAAGATCCCTGGCCAATGAAAGGAGTTCCTTAGAACTTCTGCTGGAGTGACTGACTTTTAATTCTTCCTGCACCCGCGAAAATTAAAACAGAGACCGTTAAATTTCCCAGAGGGAGAGAGATGGGAGGGGGGCATGGCGCTGGAAAGTTCTTGCCCTAGAAACTACAGCCCCTCGTGGACCCGGTAAGAGACTACATTCCCTCATTTCCATTCCACTCCCACCCCCACCCATGGCTGGAGCCCTACCTGGTGGGAAGGTCTTTCACTGTATACCCACAGCATTGTTTTCAAACAAGATGAACTATTTCTCCCAGTGTAATAATTCGAATCAGATTAATCTGGTCTAGAATAAAGTCTCTGAGGGCCTCACTTTTATAGTAGGCGGTGATATCTGGCACTCTACATCTGAAGAAAAGGCCTGAGGAATGAAGGACTTGATACAGGGAGGACACTTCAAGTCTGGTGTCCTTCAAAATTTCCCCAGCAAATGAGTTTCAACTACACCTTTTCATTTTTCCACCTATTTAAGCACTGGCTGACCTACACACAAATACACACACAATCACAAACACACATAGGCCTCCTTATAAAACAATCATTCACTCTCTGAAAAAGTACATGCTAAACAGTAGACTCAGTTTTTTCTTTTATTTTTAAAAAATATTTCCCCTTGATGTCAAATTGTGTTTGCTCTGATCTGCTGAGAATGTAAAGTAGCCATTGCTCCACTCTCCTCTTAATAGCTCCTTTCTTAGTAGTGCAGACACTGGCCCTGGATCAATTTTGAAATTTGGCAGCAAAAAGCACACTGGGCCTGATCCACCTTCATCTGCCTTCCAGTCAAAAGATCCATGAAAACAGATAAAGACGCAACGTCGTGACGGAATTTAAATAAAGAATATCAATGAAGGAATTTCCCAGTTTTGGAAAGAGTTTACATCTAAATACAAAGCAGACGAATAGACCTGAGAAATGATTAGCACCTAAGTCACATCTACAGAACTTTCATGTCAAGAGATAAGAAGAGGGAAAAGGCTTCTAGAAACCCCTAATTTGTACAGTTGAAACTACAATTATATTCCACACAGCCTGAGAGTCACTCCTACTCCCCACCTCCACCTCATTCTACAAAGAAGCTCTTTGCCAAAGGAGCTTTTATATCCAATCAGGAGACCACAGCCCCAGTAATACAATATAGGGCAGTGTGCAGCATACCTCAGCTATGACACCAAGAATACAGCTCTAGTGGTCAAGAACTGTCATTCCATCAGTTGACAATTATGATAAAGGCAGTATGATTTAGCATTAAAATGATGAATACTACAGTCAGAAAGATAAAGAGTCCTAGTCCTGACTCTTCTACTTAGTAGTTGTGTGACTTAGGGAGATTATCTAAAGTTCCAGAGGTCCTAAATTTTTATTTGCAATATGTAGATAATACCTCATATGACTGTTTTGCAGATAAAACTATTTAAGAATTTATCACAGTGTCAGCAAATGGTAAACAATATGTAGTAACCAAGAGCAAGTAGAATAATGAAATACAGCATAAAGTCAAGAGCCAGAGTTACTCTTCCAGTGAGGTATGACTCATTTTGGCCAATAGGATGTGAGCAGAAAAAATGTGAACATTTGGATCACATCCTCAAAGGGAGGCTCTCCTCTTTCCTTTTTCCCCTTTTGCTGGATGAAATGCAGACATGGTAGTGAACCATTTTGGATCACTCAGATTAGGGTAACACACTACAAATAGGGAGTCAACAAGATCACTATCATTCTACTCCAACTTTGATTGTTCTTTAGACCTGACCCGCATTGTCATTATGACACCACCTGCATTTCTCTCCTTAGTTGATTCCTTTACTTCCTAGATCTCAAGTTCTTTTCTTTAATTCATGCCCTCATTTTACTTCATTAAAAAAGGGTATATGGAAGGTAAGCCTTCCATACTTGTGTGTCTTATAATAGAATGATTTATAATCCTTTGCATATATACCCAGTAATGGGATTGCTGGGTCACATGGTATTTGTTTCTAGGTCCTTGAGGAATCACCACACTGTCTTCCACAATGGTTGAACTAATTTACACTCCCACTAACAGTGTAAAAGTGTTCCTGCTTCTCCACATCCTCTCCAACATCTGTTGTCTCCAGATTTTTTAATGATTGCCATTCTAACTGGTGTGAGATGGTACCTCAGTGTGGTTTTGATTTGCATTTCTCTAATGACCAGTGATGATGAGTATTTTTTCATATGTGTGTTCATATCCTTTGCCCACTTTTGAATGGATTTGTTTGTTTGTTTTCTTCTAAATCTGTTTTAGTTCTTTATAGATTCTGGATATTAGCCCTTTGTCAGATGGGTAGATTGCAAAAACTTTTTCCCATTCTGTTGGTTGCCAGTTCACTCTAATGATTGTTTCTTTTGCTGTACAGAAGCTCTGGAGTTTAATCAGATCCAGTTTGTCTATTTTGGCTTTTGTTGCCAATGCTTTTGATGTTTTGGTCATGAAGTCCTTGCCTACGCCTATGTCCTGAATGGTTTTGCCTAGGTTTTTTTCTAGGGTTTTTATGGCGTTAGGTCTTATGTTTAAGTCTTTAATCCATCTGGAGTTAATTTGAGTGTAAGGTGTCAGGAAGGGGTCCAGTTTCTGCTTTCTGAAAACCACTAGCCAGTTTTCCCAACACCATTTATTAAACAGGGAATCCTTTCCCCAATGCTTGTTTTTGTCACGTTTGTCAAAGATCAGATGGTTGTAGACGTGTGGTGTTGCCTCCGAGCTTCTGTTCTGTTCCATTGGTGTATATCTCTGATTTGGTGCCAGTACCATGCTGTTTTGATTACTGTAGCCTTGTAGTACAGTTTGAAGTCAGGTAGTGTGATGCCTTCCGCTTTGTTCTTTTGGCTTAGGATTAACTTGGCTATACAGGCTCTCTTTTGGTTCCGTATGAAGTTTAAGGTGTTTTTTTACAGTTCTGTGAAGAGGGTCATAGGTAGCTTGATGGGGATAGCATTGAATCTATAAATTACTTTGGGCAGTATGGCCATTTTCATGATATTCATTCTTCCTAACCATGAGCATGGAATGTTTTTCCATCTGTTTGTGTCCTCTCTTATTTCCTTGAGTAGTGGTTTGTAGTTCTCCTTGAAGAAGTCCTTTGCATCCTTTGTTAGTTGTATTCCTATATATTTTATTCTTTGTAGCAACTGTGAATGGGAGTTCGCTTTTGATTTGGCTATCTTTAAGTCTGCTATTGGTGTATAGGAATGCTTGTGATTTCTGCACATTGATTTTGTATCCTGAGACTTTGCTGAGGTTGCTTCTCAGTTTCAGGAGATTTTGGGCTGAGATGATGGGGTCTTCTAAATATACAATCATGTCATTGGCAAATAGAGACAATTTGACTTCCCCCTTTTCTAACTGAATATGCTTTATTTCTTTTTCTTGCCTGATTGCTCTGGCTAGAACTTCCAATACTATATTGAATAGGAATGGTAAGAGAGGGCATCTTTGTCTAGTGCCACATTTCAAAGAGAATGCTTCCAGTTTTTGCCCATTCAGTATGATATTGGCTGTGGGTTTGCCATAAATAACTTTTAGTATTTTGAGATATGTTGCATTGATACTTAGTTTATTAAGAGTTTTTAGCAAAAAGTGCTGTTGAATTTTGTCAAAGGCCTTCTCTGCATCCATTGAGATCATGTGGTTTTTGTATTTGGTTCAGTTTATGTGGTGCATTATATTTGTAGACTTGCATATGTTCAACCAGCCTTGCATCCCCAGGATGAAGCCTATTTGATCCTGATGGATAACCTTTTTCATGTGCTGTTGCAATCGGTTTGCCAGTATTTTATTGAAGATTTTTGCATTGATGTTGATCATGGATATTGGCCGGAAGATTTCTTTCTTTGCTGAGTCGCTGCCAGGTTTTGGTATCAGGATGATGTTGGTCTCATAAATTGATTTGGGAAGGATTCCCTCTTTTTGTATTGTTTGGAATAGTTTCAGAAGGAGTGGTACCAACTCCTCTTTGTATGTCTGCTTGACCCATCTGGACTTTGGATTTTTTTGGTTGGTAGGCTATTAATTGCTGCCTCAACTTCAGCCCTTGTTATTGGTCTATTCAGGATTTCAACTTCTTCCTGGTTTAGGCTTGGGAGGGTGCAAGTGTCCAGGAATTTATTCACTTCTTCCAGGTTTACTGGTTTGTGTGCATAGAGTTGTTTATAGTAATCTCTGATGGTAGTTTGTATTTCTGTGGAATCAGTGGTGATATCCACTTTCTTTTTTTATTGTATTTGTTTGATTCTTCACACTTCTCTTTTTTATTAATCTGGCTAGCGGTCTATCTATTTTGTTGATCTTTTCAAAAAACCAGCTCCTGGATTTATTGATTTTTTGAAGGATTTTTTTGTGTCTCTATCTCCTTCAGTTCTGCTCTGATCTTAGTTATTTCTTGTCTTCTGCTAGCTTTTGAGTTTTTTGCATCTTGCTCCTCTAGCTCTTTCAATTTTGACAATAGGGTGTCTATTTCAGATCTTTCCTTGCCTCTCATGTGGGTATTTATTGCTACAAATTTCCCTCTATATACTGCTTTAAATGTGTCCCAGAGATTCTGGTACATTGTGTCTTCGTTCTCATTGGTTTCGAAGAACATCTTTATTTCTGCCTTCATTTCATTGTTTATCCAGTCAACATTCAAGAGCCATTGTTCAGTTTCCATGAAGTTGTGCAGTTCTGAGTCAGTTTCTTAATCCTGAGTTCTAATTTGATTGCACTGTGGTCTGAGAGACTGTCTGTTATGATTTCCATTCTTTTGCATTTGCTGAGGAGTGATTTACTTCCAATTATGTGGTCAATTTTAGAGTAGGCGTGATGTGGTGCTGAGAAGAATGTATATTCTGTGAATTTGGGGTGGAGAGTTCTGTATATATCTATGATGTTTGCTTGGTCCAGATGTGAGTTCAAGTCCTGGATATCCTTGTTAATTTTCTGTCTGGTTGATCTGTCTAATATTGACAGTGGAGTGTTAAAGTCTCCCACTATTATTGTGTGGGTGTCTAAGTCTCTTCATAGGTCGTTAAGAACTTGCTTTATATATCTGAGTGCTCCTGTATTGGGTACCTATATATTTAGGATAATTAGCTCTTCTTGTTGCATTGATCCTTTTACCATTACATAATGCCCTTCTTTGTCTCTTTTGATTTTTGCTGGTTTAAAGTCTATTTTATCAGAGACTAGGATTGCAACTCCTACTTTTTTTTTGCTCTCCATTTGCTTGGTAAATCTTCCTCCATCCTTTTATTTTGAGCCTATGTGTGTCCTTGCATGTGAGATGGGTTGCCTGGATACAGCACATCAATGGGTTTTGACTTTTATCCAATTTGTCAGTGTGCATCTTTTGATTGGGCATTTAGCCCATTTACATTTAAGATTAATATTGCTATGTGCAAATTTGATCCTGCCTTATTTAGGCTAGCTGGTTGTTTTGCTCATCAGTTGATGCAGTTTCTTCATTATGTTGATGCTTTTTACCGTTTGCTATGTTTTTGGAGTGGCTGGTACTGGTTGTTCCTTTCTATGTTTAGTGCTTGTTTCAGGAGCTCTTGTATGGCAGGCCTGGTGGCGAGGAAATCTCTCAGCAATTGCTTGTTCATAAAGGATTTTCTTTCTCTTTTGCTTATGAAGCTTAGTTTGGCTCGATTTGAAATTCTAGGTTGAAAGTTCTTTTCTTTAAGGATGTTAAATGTTAGCCCCCACTCTCTTCTGGCTTGTAGGGTTTCTGCCAAGAGATCCACTGTGAGTTCGATGGGCTTCCCTTTGCAGGTAACCCAACCTTTCTCTCTGGCCTCCCTTAGCATTGTTTCCTTCATTTCAACCCTGGTGAATCTGATGATTATGTTCCTTGGGGTTGCTCTTCTTGAGGAATATCTTTGTGGTGTTCTCTGTATTTCCTGAACTTGGATACTGGCCTACCTTGCTAGGTTGGGAAAGTTCTCCTGGATAATATCCTGAAGAGTGTTTTCCAGCTTGGGTTCATTCTCTCCATCACGTTCAGGTATACCTATCAAACATAGATTAGGTCTTTTCACATAATCCCATATTTCTAGGAGGCTTTTTTCATTTCTTTTCACTCTCTCTTCCCTATTCTTGTCTTCTCATTTTATTTCATTGAGTTGATCTTCGACCTCTGATATCCTTTCTTCTCCTTGGTCAATTCAGCTATTGAAACTTGTGTATGCTTTGTGAAGTTCTCGTGTTGTGTTTTTCAGCTCCATCAAGTCATTTATATTCTTCTCTAAGCTGTTTATTCTCATTAGCATTTTGTCAAACCTGTTTTCAAGGTTCTTAGTTAATTTGCATTGGGTTAGACCATGTTCTTTTAGCTCAGAGAAGTTCATTATTACCCACCTTCTGAAGCCTGTTTCTGTCAATTCATCAGACTCATTCTCTATCCAGCTTTGTTCTCTTGCTGGTGAGGAGTTGTGATCCCTTGTAGGATGAGAGGCATTCTGGTTTTTGGTGTTTTCATCCTTTTGCGCTGGTTTCTTCCCATCTTAGTGGCTTTATCTACCTGTGGTCTTTGTAGTTGGTGACTTTCAGATGGAGTCTCTGAGTGGACATCCTTTTTGTTGATGACGAAGTTTTTTTTTCGGTTTTTGAGTTTTCTTTCTAACAGTCAGGCCCCTCTGCTGTAGGACTGCTGGAGGTCCACTCCAGACCCTGCTTGCCTGGGGATCACCTGCAGTGGCTGCAGAACAGCAAGGGCTGCTGCCAGTTTTTTCTTCTGTTATCTTTGTCCCAGAGGGATACCCACCAGATGTCAGCCTGAGCTCTCCTTTATGAGATGTTTCTTTGGATATACAGGGGTCAAGGAGCTGCTTGAGGAGACAGTCTGTCCCTTATAGGAGCTCAGGTGCTGAACTGTGAGCTCTGTTGTTCTGTTCAGAGCTGCTGGGCAGGTGCATTTAACTCTGCTGCAGCAGAACTCATAACTGCCTTTTTCCCCAGGTGCTCTGTCCTGGGAAGGTGGGGCTTTATTTATAAGTTCCTGACATGCTGCTGCCTTTTTTCAGACCCGCCCTGCCCAGCAAGGAGATAGCTGGGTCACAGTCTGCCAGCAGAGGCGTTGCTGAGTTGCTGTGGGCTCTGCCCAGCTACTATGTGAACTTCCTTGAGGTTTTGTTTATACAGGTATAGTTAGAACTAAGTAATATAGTTAGAACTTAGTAATGGCTGTCTGCCTCAGTAATGGCGGACTGCCTCTGTAATTGCAGACTGCCTCAGTAATGGCAAACTACCTCAGTAATGGTGGATTGCCTTGGTAATGACAGACTGCTTCGGTAATGGAGGACTGCCTGCATAATGGTGACTGCTTCGGTAGTGGCAGACTGCCTCGGTAATGGCAGACATCCTTCCCCCAACAGAGCTGGACCATCCTGGGTCCAGCTGCAGTTGCTGCGAAACTCTCAGTACAGAGCTGGGATTACTGGTCTTTGAGGTGGTGGGACCCACCATGCCAGATCACCTAGCTCCCTGTTTCAGCCCCGTTTTTTTCTGTTGAATGGGCAGCTCTGTCTTCCAGGCATTCCCGGCACCAGTTGACATGGCCACCCAGATTTTCGTGAGTTTTTGTGTGGATACCCCCTGTGCCAGCTGAAACGGCTGTGCTGGAAACTCCTGGAGCTTTTCAGCCTGGGAATCTCCTGGTCTGTGGGCAGTAATAACTCATTTGGAAATGCAGTAGTCACTCACCCTCTGCGTTGTTCTCACTGGGAACTGCACTCCAGAGCTATTCCTATTTGGCCACCTTGGATCCGCTCCTCTGAAATTATTTTCTACAACTCTGGCTTTTATTATAGTTCATATTTTCCCTTTATTGTCTTTTTATTTAATTTTACATTGTGATATTTTTTAAATTTACCTTTAAATTATTCTTGAAATTTTATATTGATAGCATAACTTTATTTCTCAAGCATTCTTTTTTGTGTGTAGGTATTATTTTTCATTTTATGCTGTTCATATTTATGGATTCAGTATCTTTGTAAATGATCAAGTTGTGCCAAACTCTTTATAAGGATTATCATATTATTTCCTGCAATCACTCTCTGAGAAATGAAGGAAATTTTTCATAATAAAAAATAAGTTTAGCAAGATTATGTTAATTTCTTATTATAAAAAAAGCAGAAGTGGTAGAATTTCAATTCCCCCTTAGGTAGTCTGACTTCAGAGCTAACAACTTTGTCTTTAACCACAACATTATAATATATTCATTTTCTTCATATAGAATGTAGCAAGTTGAATAATGGACTCCAAAAGATTTTTATTTCCTGATCCCCGGAGACTATGAATATGTTACCTTACGTGGCAAAAGGGACTTTACAGCTATGATTAAATTAAGGACTTTGAAATGGGGGAATTCTCCTGGATTATCTGGGTAAACTCATGTTATCATAATCCTCAAAAAGTGAAAAAGGGAGGCAGAAGTTTCTGAGAAGAAGCAGAGTCTGAAGTAATGTGATTGCTGGCTTTAAAGATAGAGGAAAGGACCATGAGTCAAAGAATGCAGGCAGCCTCTAGAAGCTGGAAGAGGCAATGAGATGTGTTTTCCCTCATGACGTCCAGTAAGAATGAAGACTTACAAACCTATTTTGGACATCTGAACTCCAGACTGTAAGCCAACAAATTTATGTTGCTTTAAGCCATAAGTGTGTGCTAATTTCTTTCAGCAGCAATAGGAGACCAATACATTACTTTGTTATGTAAATTAGAATATTTTAAATCTTGCACATTTTTTGTTAGATTTATTGCTAGATGTCCTCAGCTTTTTGGAAATTTTTTAAAAAACATTCATCAATTATATTTCTAAATTTCCCCTCTAAATGATAAGGTTTGAAATAATTTGAGTTTTGTATGTTGACTGAATGGCAAGTGTCATAGTCCATTTGAGCTGCTATTACAGAATATCATAGACTAAGTAGCTTATAAACAACAGAAATTTATTTCTCACAGTTCTGGATGCTGGGAAGTGCAAGATCAAGGTGCCAGTAGATTCTATGTCTGGGAGAGACTACTTCCTGATGCATAGATGGCTGTCTTCTCATTATGTCCTCATAAGGCAGAAGGGGCAAGGGAGCTCTCTGGGGTCTCTTTTATAAGGGCACAAATCCTATTCATTAGGGCACTAATCCCATTTCACCAATATAACCTAATCCCTTCCCAAAGGCCCCACTACCAAATACTATCATATTGAGGTTAGGATCTCAACATATAATTTTAGAACAACATAAATATTCAATGTATAGCAACAGGCCATTTTCCCTAATTCTTTTAGAAGCCCAAATGGTTTTTGGTTGAAATTTTATATTGAAAATTATGTCTAAATTTACTCACAAATTTTTATCTCTCTAATACTCATACTTTTTGTTTCTTTGTGTCGTTGATCTATTTATTGATTACTGCTTGTTCTAGTCATTGGTTAGGATCACCTGTAAAATGTTAATACTCATAAATTCAGATTGTAATGTCAGTGCTCATATTTCAACTGTAAGTATATTTGATGGACTTGATTTGCTTATATATTATTTAAGCTATTTGTGCTTAAATAATATATAAGAAATAAAATGTTCAGAAATAAAATGGGTCTTTCTCTTTTTAAGTTATTCTCAGTCAGTTCTGTTATTATTGATATTCAAATCTTACTGAATTAAAAAGGTTTCCATCTCCTTATATGCTCTAAGACAGTTTATTTACATAAATTATCTGTTTTCCTATTTTTAGGTAAAACTTAAATTCTTCTGGACCAAGTGCTTTTTATATGAATAAACTTCTGATTACTTTATCAACATTTCTATCAAGACATATTCCTAATAAGAGTTATTCACCTTTATAATTTAAGTTTTGGTGACATATTTTCTTAGAAAATATTTTATTTCATATAGAGATTCATATTTCTTAATATAGTACTGTATATTATTGTGTCTAATTGGCTTCAGGAAAAATCCCAATATTTTGTCTGTTTCAAATGAGTTAAAATTGATTAGCTTAAGTTGACACAAAATAGTCTTCGGATACTGTGATCACTAAAGACAGAAGAATTACTATTTTCATCATGCCATGTCAATGGGATCCAAGGTTATAAAAGTTACTTTAACCAGTCTACAACAAAGATATTTATAGTAAAACTTTAATAATTGAAAACAAAAACATTTAAAATGCTTTTCTCAGAATTAATTTGTTTGTAATGTAAATTAGAATACTTTTAAATATTTTGCAGAAGGATAAACTTTTACTTTAAAGTGAAAAGTATCTTTGCCTATCAGAATGAATATATTTAAACACCGGTAACACAAATTCCACGTTGGACCTTCTCCTACGTGTCTCTATGTAATTACTATTTTTTGAGGTTCTGCTTGCTAAACTACAGGCATCTCGGTGTCAAGGAATATATTTCAGTGACTAGAAAAGTGTCTATAGCATAAGAACATAGGATCTGAACAGATGAAAAGTTAAAGGAAGGAATGAAAGAGCATTTGGTGATCACAAATGCAAGTAGCTTTATTCATCATTTCACTGTTTTTCTTCCTTTTCCTTTCATGTTTGTTTGTTTGTTTTTAGACAAGGTCTTACTCTGTTGCTCAGACTGGAGTACAGTGGTGTGATCACGACTCACTGCAGTCTCAACCTCTAAGCTCACATGATCCTCCCACTTAGCCTCCTAAGAAAATGCTATCATGCCTGACTAATTTTTTTTATATTCTTGTAGAGACAGGGTCTCATTGTGTTGCACAGGATGGTCTTGAACTCCTGAACTAAGACAATCCTCCCACTTCAGCCTCTCAATGTGATGGGATTGTAGGCCTGAGTCTCCACACCCAGCCAATGCAAATATTTTTTATAAAATTATTTCTTTCTCATTTAAGTATTTTAAGTTATTAAATTTAAGACTTTAAATTTCTAGCACTGTTTTGAATAAAACAACACACATTCTAAGAAAACTTTTAACTGAAATTTCATATTTTTTAAATTCATTATGAGAGGATTAATTTTCTTTCCTTAAAAACTACTAATAAAAAAAAATGTGTTTTTGCCAATTAACATGACATAGGATTTCCAATATTTTATGTCCAGCACTTCTTTTTGCAATTGCATCAAATGGTTATTCTAATTTTAAAGATTAATATACTTTCCATTAACACAAGAAATCACAAGTGTGAGTAACTGCATATACGTGTATGTAAGTATACTCCATGAACTTCTTGAGAACAAAAATCACACTTTATTTCTCTTTGTATCTTTAGCTCTGCTCTCCTGACAAAATGAGAAGGAGATTGGAAGTGAGAAACATGCAGGAAAGGAGGAAAAACAGCAGAAAGACAGCAAGACAATATCTAGCATTGGCCTGGCACATGGTAAATGTTCAATAAATATTTAACAACTGAATAATAAGTGAATGAACAAAATTCAGAAAAAAATATGGAATGAGCTGGAAATCTATGTACCTGGCTATTTAACTATCATGGAAATTCTATTAACTAATAAACAGCACAACTTTTTAGAATATTGACAGACCAATGTTAACCTATTTTGTTTTTCATGCTTTGCTTCTATAAGGACCTATGAAAGAACCATTTGGCAACAAATAAAATGCTATTCCAGAAGGGAATGTCTGAGCCTTAAAACACTGGCAAAATAAAACTTTACATTGTTTTAATTAAGACTAAGGAAAAAGATGTCATAAGCTTTTATTTTTGTGTCTCAAAGATAGTCTACAGGCCTCATAAATTTATGAAATCCCAAGTAATGAGTTCTCAGAATTCAAAGACAATTTTCTAAAATTGGAATTTGAAAAATATGTTTCACTCCCATGATTCCTTGGAAGGCATTTTAGCAACTTATATTTCTTCCTTTATATGTGCAGTTCAAATTATAATTGATCTGTGATATGTAAGAGGTGGAGAGACGACTTGGAGGTGGAGAGGGGACTTTGTAAAGATGGTGTTCAGTTCTATTTATTGAAATTATGCTTGTGGTTAATTGGTATGTATAATGTCTGTGTCTATTTGGGCTGCTACAACAAAATGCCTTAGCCTGGTGGCCTATAAAGAACCGAAATTTATTTCTCACAGTTCTGGATTCTGCGAAGATCAAGATCCAGACTCCAGCAATTTGATATCTGGTGAGGACTGGTTCTCTGGTTCTTAGATAGTATTTTCTCACTCTGTCCTCACATGGTAAAAGGGGCAAACAAACTCCCTTGAGCCTCTTTTATACAGGCACTAATCTCATTTATGAAAGCTCCACCTTCATGACTTAAACACCTCCTGAAAGGCCCACCTCCTAACACCCTGGATTTCAACATGTGAATTTGGGAGGGTACACATACATTTTCCATATCATGTGTTTAAGTGAACAATTCTATGTAAAGCTACGTTGAATGAGATTTAACTTTGACATTAATTTGTTTTATGTGGTTTCAGTATGACACTGGTTATTCTCTTATATTGTTCTTGGAGGTGGGTTAACCAACTAAAATATATGGACACAGAAAAAAACTAGGCGTCATTCATCACCACTGCACTAAGCATTCAGTATTTACATGCTATAAATCTAAGTGTCTTTAGGTACAAGTGATCATACCAGACTCTGTTCCCAACATGTCAAACTGAAGACATCTATTTTCTAATTTTTTTCACCAGTTCCCGAGTTGTATAGGTAGGCAAACCCAACCAGCTGTTGTTATCTTTGTGGATCAACTGTCAATTCTATCTCTGGCATTTCTCTGGCTCCTTCCTTCCATCTCCACTTTTTAAATTGCAACACTCTCATCAAATGCAAAGATTTTTGCAACCTCCAATTTGATGTCCCTAATTGCAATCATCAATCCACTCTTTACATACAGCCTAAGTAAGTTTTCTAAAATACTTTCCTACTTAAAACTCTTGGTGGCCCTCTCTTGCCAAGACTGGGGTAAAAGAACCCCCTAGCCTTGTCATATAAGGCCTAAATTTCCAAGCTCATCTCCTGCCTCCTCCCTGCCATAAACGCACTCAACCTTCCTTATAGGCAGATTCTGAGCTTTCTAAACACTACAAACCTTTTCCTACCTGCTTGTCCTGGTTCAGGCAGTTTCCCGGGCTTGGAAGGCTCCTCTTGCCAAATCCCATTTGGCAGACTTCTGTTTATTATTTAAGCTCCAAGTTCAATTCTTATCTTCCCTGTGAAGCCCAGTCAATCCTCCCTCGGGCCCCTCCTGAGTGAGTCTGTCCTTTCTCCACTACAAAACATCATACATTATTATTTATTAAATGCCTCACTCTACCCCTCTCCTAGACACTTTAGAATGGATGCTTTTCAAGTACAGAGTGGACCTTACTCCTATTTGTGCTTTGAGGTCCAGCATAACGCTTAGTATATAAAGGCAGGTCAATAAATATCTGTACTGAATATTATTAACACTTACTTGTCATGTGTAATGGAGTAGGAAAATGATACTATCTCAAAGTTATCATTAGAACAAAACAACCATCTGCTCTGAGATACCTGGGATTAGATTACCTCTGATTTCTTTAGGCCCTCTCTTCCCCAAGGCAGTTTAATATTAAGATAGTAGCTCATTGGCACAGCTAGGCAGGGGGCAGTGGGAGTCAGAAGGATAGGAGCAAGTCTTGGAGCCAGACAAAGACAGAGGAAGGAAGCAGAAGGCCTGGGGAGGACTCAGCCCTCCCCACATGCAACAATAAAAGCTCCTGGAGCAAATTACTCCTGTCCTCCCTACCCCCAACCTTCCCAGCAATAATTAAGTGCTGTTTAATCTCTGAGTATCGCTGGGGAAGTAAGACTCCCAAATTATTACTAAACTTCACTTCAATTCCAAATGTTTACTTCTGAACATTTGTCAGAGTTGCCAATATATGAAATGACAAGTTGTTATCTTCTGAACCTTTGTTTATTAAAAATTAAAAAACCTGTCTCAGTAAAAAGAAGGAGGCCTAAGATAACATAAATAGCAGGCACTGATTGGGAGAGACCAGAGTTTACAATTTACTCCTTTTTGAGTTGTAATCCATTATATGATGGGAGATCGAGATGGGTCAACCTCAATATACAATCAGCTATAACATAAGAGAGATTGTAAAGGTTTTACTATAAAAACCCTTGTACTAGATTCTCCCCTTGCCACACCAAATGGAACACACATTCTTTCAGAGCTCTCATGTTAGTCTTCTTGGGCTGCTGTAACATAATACCCAGACTGAGTTGCTTAAACAACAGAAATTTATTTCTGGCAGTGCTGGAGGCTGAGAAGTCCAAGATCAAGGTGTCAAGAGGGTAGTTTCATTCTGAGGCCTCTTCTCTTGAATTGTAGGTGGCCACCGTCTCACTGTGTGCTCACATGACCTCTTTGTTGTACATGTGGCAGGGAGAGAAAGAGAGCAAGCTCTCTGGTGTCTGTTCTTACAAGGGCACCAATCCTATCAAAAGGGCCCCACTCTCATGATCTTGTTGAACCCTAAGTAACTCCCAACATTTCTGTGTCCTAATGTCACCACTGGGGTTTAGAATTTCAACATATGAATGTGAGAAAGACAAAAACAGTTCACAATAACCCTCAATCTGCAAATGGCATCTAACATCTTACCCGACTTGGGCACTGTGGAGTACATTCCTCACTGAAGTACTTCTGCTAGTGCATTACTTCTTTGGTTTATGAGTATATAATAAAAGATTAAAGAATTATCCATGGTTCTTTTCCTGTCATATTGTCTTCCCTCTATTTGTACTGTGAGCTAGGCCTGTCACACTGCTACTAGCACAGATGTTTCCTTCAAATTAAACAAAATGATTTCTGATTCCTAGAGACCAGTACACTCTAAGTAGTCACAATTATCAGCATGCTGGTTGAACTGGTTCAAATGATACAATAGTGGCTATTTCTATCCTGAAAAAGAAAAGCCAAATATTTGCAAATACTCTACATGTAGCTATATAAAAAAGGTCTACCTGTGGTAGAATGCATCACCTTCCTATCACAGAAATACATAATATTCTTGACCATCAAAAAGCAAGGTGTCAAAATATTCTTGCAGGAAGCAAAATGGATCGTTACAGAGATTCTACAGGAATCATATTTTTATCAATATTTTTATGAAAGTTTTAAATTTTCTAAAGCAGAAAGGTAATTTATGTTTGGCTTATTTTGGAAAGGAAAAAATATTTTTAGCTCTTGTAACCAGCTTAGAAGAGACAAGATGGAAGGGAAATTGGTGAAAACAGTGATGAACAGAAGTGTGGCCCTTTGAACTAAGCAGAGAAATAAATCCTACGGTACTGCAACATAAAAAGAAAAATCCATCATTGACAAAAGAGAATGTTTGAGGATGCTGGTCTCTTTTGAAAGTCTAGAGGAGCAGTTTAGAATAACAATCATGGCCATTGCAATGACTACAATTTGTGCATTATAAATGGTATGTTTTTAATAAGTTCTTACATTGATATATCTCTTTGTTAGAAAGATCCCATTTCTCCCCAGGTCATTTTTCATGTTCTTCTCCCTGAACATAGCTCCTTTCTCTAACAAAACAGCAATACCCATATTAATGGTACAAAATGGATCAGAGTAAAAAACAAATTGCATAACATAGATATAATAGTTCTGTCCCTGTAACTGAACTGCAGTTGACCTTGAAGGGAAAAGGGTAGGTGTCACATTCCTAAGGACAATCATTCAAGCTGGAAAATGTTGATGGTAGAGGTGACAACACACTGAGGGAGACAGAAGGAGTAACAGCTGCTTGTTCTACCAGTATAGATGCTGGGTAATTCATGGTTCAAACAATAATGCCAGCCTCCCAAGACAGCCATGAGACATGGAAAGGCATCCCCTTGCAGGTTGAGAGTAAACCATCTTTATTTCCAAAAGCTTTGGAACTAGAAATCACTGTGACTAGTTTTTTAACAAACCCACCACTTATATATCCAAACGTGTGTTGCTTTTCAGAGGAGTCCATTGGGAGCTTTATATGTCTACTGTATTAGGGACATCATTATTCAAATAACTTTAGGATAAAATGGGACAAGGCATTTCAAGTGGAAGGGAAAGCAAGTGCAACACAAGTAGTGCTTAAAGAATGCCAAGGGCCAGGAGCGGTGGCTCACGTCTATAATCCCAGCACTTTGGGAGGCCGAGGTGGGTGGATCACGAGGTCAAGAGATCGAGACCATCCTGGTCAACATGGTCTCTACTAAAAATACAAAAAACTCTGTCTCTACTGAAAATACAAAAATTAGCTGGGCATGGTGGTGCATGCCTGTAGTCCCAGTTACTTGGGAGGCTGAGGCAGGAGAATTGCTTGAACCCAGGAGGCGGAGGTTGCGGTGAGCTGAGATCACGCTACTGCACTCCAGCCTGGGTAACAACAGCGAAACCCTGTCTAAAAAAAAAAAAAAAAAAAAAAAAAGAATGCCAAGGCCAGTGCAAGCAGAGTGAGTAGGGGGAGACTGGTAAAAGAAAAAGCCATGGTACCAGCAGCAGCAGCACACCTGTGTGGCCTGTTAGGTTATGAAATAGAGCTTAGAATTTATTTTCACTTTGATGGTAACCCACAAAAAATTTTTAACTAGGGAAGTGATAAGACACATTTAAAAATTACTGTGGCTGCTGAGTAGAGAACAGATGGCAGAAGGGCAAGAGTAGCAGCAGGAAGATCACTTGTCACAATGCAGGTGAAGTCATGGTAGCTTCAAGAAGGGGAGCAAGGATGGAGGTGGTGCAGGGTGGTTAAACTGAGTTGTACTAGGAAGAAAAGGAACAGTAGATATGAAAGAAAGTATAGTATGTAAAATAACAAATTCATCATTATTCTTTCAAACACTGAAGAGGTTAGAAGACTCTGAATGCTACCTTTTGTAAAACAAATATTTGTCTCTACTTCACTTAAAGAAATATAGTCAGAATTTTTAAAAAAAACCTACTGTTTTACATTTAAAGTTAGTATGCTTAGCTTCAGTTCTTCTAAAATTTAGGGTATCCCTTAATTCATTTATTCTACAGTTACTTACTGGCCACTTACTATAGGTATGATGCTATGCTGAGTACTAGAAATTCAAAGGATAAGATACAGTACAGTTCCACAACAGTGTTGAAACCACAAAATTGTTAGACCACTCCGAAGTTTAAACATACATAAACTCACAAAGGTCTGTTCATGTCAAATTGTATTCCTCCAAACATATATATTTTCCATATAATAAATCTATATACATTGTAGTAAGGAAGAAAATCATGTGAACTACTTGCTCAGGTTCAGTGTGGTCTCATGGCTGTATGAGAAAGGAACAATTAGGGCAGCAGAGCAGTTATGATCAGCTCCACTTGAGTAGCCAGCAGAGGTACGTCTTTGAAGAATCCATTATTTTTCTCCCAAGACTTCAGTGTTCTCATCTTTAAAACTGAGCTAATGCCTGCCTGATTACCTCAGGAGGTTATTATATGGTGCATGTCATCTTTTCTATTTCTGTATGATCATCCAGTAGTATTCCAATTGTGGAAATTCACCTCATTTATCTTCTCTTATAATTCTCAATAATTATTCCTTTCATTATCACTTTGTAGCTTGACTTCCCATTTAAAGAAAGTTAAAAAGGGAAGATTAAACTTTCAGCCTAGTGCATTTCCACATTAGCTATCCCCTGTTCACTTATATTTTAATTCTATATTTGAGTACATATATTTAAAATGCCATCAGATTTCAAGTTCCTCAAGGTAGGAATTTGATTAGTTGCAATAAAGCTATGGAGTTCATATCTAGAAGGCTTAGCATATACTAAATAATAATAATTTCAATATCAGAACAAATTAAAGGGAATTCCATACTATTAACATTGTACCTCAGAATATATAAACAGAAATGTTGCATTCACTTTTCTCCTCACATCTAAAATATTACTTATTCCTCTCCTTTAGAAAAGAATGTAAATGTTTAAAATATTAGTCTTTGAAGATCTCCACTTCTGGCCAAGATGAAGTAATGCTTGGTCTGAAACAACCTCTCTGCCAAAAAAAAAAAAAAAAAAATCTAGATAAAATAAATGAAAGAAGATTTTGAAAACACTGGATAGGAAGAAACAAAGGACAGTGATCCCTGAGACAGGAAACAAATGAACCCCTGCAATAGCCTCCAACTTACTGATTGAAAGAGTTTCCAGGCCTCAGTAGAAAGAGGGGGAACCTAGGTTGAACCTGATGTACTGTGAGTCAAAGAGACATAGTTGAGAGTCCAGGGAGACCAAAGAGGAAAGAGTTTATAGGACAGAATACCAGAGAGGAGACAGCTACATGGAAAGAGAAATGCGGACATCCACAGAGGGTGTCCTGGAGTGTTCAGCTGAGTATTGATCAGTACGTGTGTGTGAGAAGACTACCCAAGGATGGGGGAAGAACCATTTGAAATGATTTGAAGAAATAGGTCAGGTGCTAACGTAGACTGAGGATAGTGCCTGTTCACAATGGCCAGATCCCAAAAAACTTCGTAATTCACGGAGCATTAGGTAGGATATTCAGAAGGGCCTTGATTCAGTGGTGGGAAATAATCAGCCCTAGGTTGAACATTAATACAGATCCATTGAAAAAATCATAAACATAAGACTTCAAAAGATCAAACTGTTTCTAAGTAAATTAACTACATCTCAGAAAAATGCTCAAGAAGAGTTACAAAAACAAAAAATATATATTCTACATCTAAAAAAGATAAAATTTACGAGGTCTGGCATCTAATTCAAGATGATCAGTCATGCAAAGAAGCAGGGAACTACATAACAATGAGAATCAATTGGCCAGAATTGACACAGATGTTAGTATTATTAGATAAGAACACTAAAATAATTATTAAAACTATATTTCCTATCCTCCAAAAGTTAAATAAAGACATTGAAAATATTATAAAATCAAATCCAAATCAATCTTCTTCCACAGATGAAAAACTACAATGCTAAAGTTGAAAAATATAATAGAAAGGATTACAAGAAAATTCAATACTACAGAAGAAAGGATCAGTGAACATGAAGATATGGCAACAGAAACTTTAGAAAATAAAGTTTATAAACTTTAGAAAATAAAATATATAGAAAAAATATTTTTGAAAAGTCAAAAGTGAATCAGTGAATGGGACAACTTCAAGTAGCTTAATATATATGTAATTGGAGTCACAAAAGAACATAATAGTGAAGGAAAAACAGAAAATTTATTTGAAAAAACAATGTTCAAAGTTTTTCCCAATTTTATGAAAATCATAAACTCACAGATTCAGAATCTCAGCAAGCTTCAAGAACAAGAAACATAAAGAAGATGACAGCCAGATGATAATAAAATTTCTCAAACCCAAGAATAAACACAAAGTCTTAAAAGCAGCTAAAAGAAAAATACACATTACTTATAGGGGAACAAAAATAAGGATAACAGCAGATTTCTCTGCTCATAAAGTCAAAAGAGATTGAAAATAGGAACTACAAACCAGGAGAAATTATTTGCAAAGCAGCTCTCTGACAAAGAAGTTATATCCACTATATATATATATATATATATATATATATATAACTATACGGATACATATACGTATATATATATATACGTATACGTATATATATATACACATATACATATATACGTATATATATATACATATATATATGTATGTATATATATTTAACTCTCAAAACTCAATAAGGAAGCAAACTCACCTAAAAGGATTTTCACATACACTACACCAAAAAAGATAGATGGATGGCAGATAAGTAAATCCAAAGATGTCCAACATCATTAGTCATAGGAAAATGCAAATTAAAACCACAATTGGAGACTACCACCCACCTGTAAGAATGTCTAAACTTTAAAAAGACTTTCATTCCAAGTGATGGCAAACATTTAGAGGAACTGGAACGCTCTATTACCACAGTATTGGTGTTACCATATAATGGTACCACCATTTTGAAAACAGCTTGGCACTTTATTAAAAAATATATGTACCATACAGTCCAGCCATTTTACTCCTAGATATTTTTTCAAGAGAAAAGAGAGCATATGTCCACACAAAGATTTATACACAATTGTTCATAGCAGCTTCATTTGTAATAGCCAAAACAATCTGGAAAACCCAAATGTCCATCAACAAGTAAATGGGTAGACAGACTGTGGTATATCTATACAATGAAATACTATTCAACAATAGAAGAGAAATAAACTACTGTAAATGCAACATGGATGACTTTCAAAATAATTATGCTAAGTGAAAGAAGACAAAAAGATTACATACTATGTGATTCCATCTATATACACTCTAGAAAATGCCAACAACTATAGTAATAGTGGTTGTCTGGAGACTGAGATAGGGTGGGGCAGGAGAAGGGATTTCAAGGGGGCATAAAAAAGCTTTGGAAAATAATGAAAATGTTCACTATTTGATTGAGCTCATATCTCCATGAGGGCACACATATGTGAAAATGTACCAAAATGTTGACTATAAATATGTGCAGTTTAATATGTATCGACTGTAACTCAAAAAAGCTATGGTTTAATATAAAATAAAAATAAAAGAATGAGATTTTCTTTCACTTCTTTTAATACTTTAATTTTATGTGTACCTTATGTGACAATGATTCTAAAATAACATTTTAATCTTGAGTAACTCAACTCTCTTTTGGAAAATAAATAAATCATTTTATATACATATATAGGTATACTTGAGACATCTATCTTTAAATAACATATGCTTAAATATATTATATATTAAATAAACTTCATATGCAAGAGCTCAGGAGTTTGTGTTTCTTTTTAAGAATTTTGTCGTTGTTTAGGTGATCTGTATGCTTTAGGATTTTTTACTCAGTGTTAAAATTATTCTTGATGTGAAAAGGTTTCTTACTGAGACTCCCTGGTGGACACAATAATGAAGATTGTTTAGTTGATATGTTTATTTTTTCCAACTTTACCATTGCACTGACCCCCAAGTATTAAATCTCAGCAGGAAAATATTTCTAAGTTACAGTTATATAACACAGTCATCCATAACACTTCAGGGATTTTATATTATAGTGTCAAGGTTATTTTCTCTCAGCCACTATAGTTTTTCATAATCACTGGGCCCTATCATTATGGTTGCTACTTATAAAAATTTTCTTATCAAGGTTATATGCAACATGAATATTATTAGTGCAAAATATTTCTTGTAACAATCCTTTGTTACCTCATCTTTCCTTGATGAGTGAAAATCTATACATGATCTATTTCTTGCTCATAAAATTGCCTAATATAACATTAACAGTTTTAAAAATTTCAGCAAGAAATTTTAGAAAAAAAATACTTCTCTGAACTTTCCATTGTATATTAATCAATATATTACTAACCTCGTTTAAAAATTAGATCTTATTAGTATTACTTATGTTTGTTAAACAATGGCTCTTCATAATGCCTTACCTAATTAAAAAAAGAATGAAGGTATTATCTTAAAAAATCGTATAATAAATTATAAGCCATAGTAAAATTCAGGGGATCCTAGGCAAACACACAAAAATAGAATATCACATGCTATAATGCATTTTATTTCTTGTTAGAAACCAGACAACACAAGTTTTTAGGAGTCTTGAAAATTGCTGTCTTTGCCTCACTGTTCTTATAATAGTTCCATTTTTAAAAGTTTTGGTACAGATTGCAAAAGGTAAATGATTCATGTCTTCTTTCTTTTTGTCAGCAGTTGGGGAGAGTATATAAAAGTATTGGTATGATTAGGGTTACAGTGGCAAGAGGTTCCAGTGCTGAAGATCATCTTTGTGACATTATTTTATTCTTGCTATGAGGATTTGAATTTTTTGCATTTAGATTTCATCTAACAATTCAAAGAATTAATTATAACAGGAAATGCCTATTTTACTTTCCAGCAAAACCATGATGGTTCAAACACATGAGTTTAATATATGTAAACATTTTTAAAGGGGCAGTTCAAAGAATTCCTGAAATATGATTAACCAGGAAACATCACAATGGGTTGATATGACTTTTGTTTGCTTGTGGCAGAGACCCACTCTGTCACCCAGGCTGGAATGTGTGGAATCTCACCTCACAGCAACTTCTGCCTCCCAGGTTCAAGAGATTCTCCTGCCTCAGCCTCCTGAGCAGCTGTGACTACAGGCACACGCCACCATGCCCAGCTAATTTTTGTAATTTTAGAGATGGGGTTTCACCATGTGGGCCAGGCTGGTCTCAAATTCCTTACCTTAAGTGATCTGTCAACCTCAGCTTCCCAAAGTGCTGGGAAGTGCTGCATGATCCACTGTGCCTGGCCAATATCACTTTTTAAATTAGACCCCATTATATATCAAAGTCCTGGTATTTTTAACTTTGGTATGGTCAGATGTACTACTTGATGCTAATATTCCAGATGGCATAGACTAAGGTCCTGAATATAACCTGGGAGGAGGAGAACATTAAATGTCATAAGGCAAAAGGAGAATTAGATAGATTTTATTGCATAAGAAACCTAGAAGTCAAAAGCAACTACCAAAATTCCTGATTTTATCAGCCAGTGTTCAACACAGGTAAATTATGACTCCTACAAAGCCAAGGAGGGCAGATATTTAGCAACTTCTGGTATAAGAGCATGACTGTCAGGAAGCTCTTCGGGTCTTTGAAACTTTGAAAAAGACCAAATGAAAACACTTCATAAATGTTTGGTCATCATAAACAGCTAAAGAGTTTTGGTAGTGTATGCACATCACTCATAATAGAGAAATACAAATTATACCTAAAATGAGATAACATCAGTTATATCAACTTGGAAAATATTAACAAGTTCAATGCTGGTGAAGGTGTGGGTACACTGCTGATAAAAGTATACATTTCTACAACTTCTAGGGAAAGCTATTTGACAACATGTGTCAAAATTAAAAATCTCCGCAGTCTTTAACACAGCAATTCCACTTCTAGTAATTTTTCCTACAAATCTACTCACAAACAGGTAAAATGATCTATTCATTTAATAAATGCTTAGTGAGCATGAACAGCACACCAGCTCTTATTCTAGACACTGGGGTTAGAGCAGCAAACACAGTAGAGAGTCTCATAAAGCTTACATTTGTTGGGGAAAGAGCCTTTAAACAAATAAATACATATCATGTCAACTGACGGCAAGTGCAATGAAGAAAAATAGAACAAGAGTAGTAAGGAGTAATAAGGAAGAAGGGATGCTGCTTTAAAAAGGTGACATTTAAACTGAAACCTGAAGGAAAGAAGGAAAGAAGCTACACAGATACCTATGAGAAGAATATTCTAAATATACCATCATCACAGCATTGTTGGTAAAACATTGAAAACAATATAAAATTATTAATAAAGACTTGATTAAATAAATTATACATTATATACATCACATATACATATAGGGATATAGTATATAATTTGATATGTGCATTATGTATATTTATGTGTGAACATAGAGAATAAAATGATCAAATGGTGATGGAGATGCACTGACTGGGTGGCTGGGGCCCTGAATAAAGGCTGACTTTTCATTGAATCCTCTTTGCACCTTTCAAATTTGGTATGTCATGCACACTCTCAGTTTGATGCACAGAACCATCTGGCATGGTTCATGTTAAATAAATGCCTAATATGATTGAGGTAAAATATGTATCCTGCTTAAAAGATTTCTGGGATTTGTGGAAATACCAAATGATAATATTCTACAACCAAAAAATGTCTGGGGAAATTTACATACAAATACATGTCACATATATTACACTAAAAATGTTTCTGGACTTTCTGATAAAGACAGACCTTCTGATAAAGACAGACCCTTAACAAGAAAAAAAATTGTACATTTGGAAAGAGCAATTCAAAAACACATCATCATCTATGCCACTAAAAGGTACTGAATCTCACAAATCCATAGTATTTTGTCAGGTTTTAAAGAATTCATATTATCACTTTCTCACAAGAAAAAAATTTTTTATTTCCTTCTTCCACATTTTAACTTAAAATGCTCACAAAACAAAGGGTGAAACTGAAAACTAATTCAGTTTATTTTGTTTCACCATGTGTACCTACATCTGCACAGAAAACAAAAACACCCAGCACAGCAACAGCTTCCAAATCCTGAAACATGTTGTGAGACTCCACAGAAGCAGTGATGCTCTTGCAATCAAGCTCAGTCTGTTTTTTGTGCTGTCATTTCCAGGAGCAACAAGCAAGACCAGGGCTCCCCTTGTCCTTGCGCCCTCATGTTCAGATCTGCTAACTGTGGTGCAAGCTGGGAAGCAATTTTGAGGATGAAAATTTTGGATATAATGTTGATTCATCATTGAAACTGTCAAGATAACAGAGGGATGCTTTCAGAAATTCAAAAAAAAAAAAAAAACAAAATTAAAAACAGTACCACACATCAAAACAACGACACCTACACTGAAATCAGGCTCCTCATGAAAACCAATGCTAAAATCAACTCAAAACATTCAGCCTGTTTAGCCTAAAGGTACCTCCTTACATATTTTATCTTTGGCCTAAAGTTTTTCCATAGTGAACTGTAACCTAGTTGTACATGTAAACAGATTGTATTTGTACCAATCACCAAGTTTCCTACAACCAAAGGCAACCAACTATTCAAACCATATTCACATATGACAAATGCCAAGCTGTAACCAATCCAGCTGTTTCTTTACTTCACTTTTGTTATTTTCCTTTTTCTGTTCATAAGTTCACTTCTACCATGAGACAACACCAGAGTTATTCTGAGCCTCTTCTGCTTTGTGGGGTTTACCTGATTCACCAATCATTCTTTGTTCAATTAAACTCTGTTGAATTTAATTTGTGTAAGGTTTTCCTTTTAACAGACTTCTCTGCTTTTGTCTTGATTTTTTTGTAGAAATATGAATTTATAGGGAAATCATGGATTTACTATAGACAGATAAATGACACAACAGAATATAGCTTTAGTTATAGGATAAATTTTCAATATTTAACTGACAGAACTTGCTCCAGCTGACTTCTCAATGAATGGACAGACCACATCCTAATGGCTGTGATCAAGATGGCAACATGACCAGAGACCCATGACGTGGGAAATGACAGCATTCCCAAGAAGTGGACCCTAGTGGTGGTTACAAATCAATGGCCTTGGATGTCATTATACTCTCCAGTTCTCTTTTTCAGTGTCTGGCTCATAAACCCCCTCCACTGCCAATAAATCCAGCCTAAAGAGACTCTACACTGAACATCTGTAGCAAACAGAATTTCCGAGATTCTATTCATCTTAATTATTTTCATATCTCATGTAAAGAACTGTAAAATGTATGAAGGACATCACGGCTTGGGAGGTAATAAGGGGATGATTTTGACTAAATCTGCTATTGCAGTTTGGGGCAGTATTATCCCCGAAGTTATTCCTTGTGATGCTTGAGGGTGATATTAAGTTTAGACTCACAAGACAAGCATTTGGAGGCAACCTCAGAATTTTCTGTCTTTACCACTTTTATGCTGTTGTTATGTCTATGTTCATCTTTCCTAGTGTTTTAGCAAAGAAACCTTCCTACAGAGTCTTCAAATCAATATAATGAGACATATGCAGTAGCTACCTTCCCTTTAATCAACAGGAATGTCATTTGTATATTTCTCCTCATCTTAAAACATGTTCACCATCCTTCAGTTACTGCAAGCCACAGGAAAATAAACCACCAAAATCAGTCTGATATTTAAAACATAGTGTCCCTTCCATCTGTTTTTCTAAGAACAAAGCATAGTCCCGTGATACAATTTTCTATAGCCTGATAACCAGAGAATGTAGTCACATGAGTAATATGCTCTAGTCCAGATCTAATCCCAAGTCCTTTGCAGATAGCAGAAAAATCAGTGAATCGTGAATGGCACATATCGCTGTCAATTTGTACAGATAATGAATGTTACTTCATAATAATATTAGCCGAAACTGCTATAATATTTTTATTTAATTGAATCACTATATAAACGTAGAGTTACATGGGATTTATATGTGAAGGCAGTGAGGGGACAGAGAAACTGACAGTAATGAGGGGAAACTCCGCGTAGAAACAAATAGCTGAATATTTAAAAGGCTTTCTGAAAGCATCCCTCTGTTATCTTGACAGTTTCAATGATGAATCAACATTATATCCAAAATTTTCATCCTCAAAATTGCTTCCCAGCTTGCACCGCAGTTAGCAGATCTGAACATGAGGGCGCAAGGACAAGGGGAGCCCTCCTGGTCTTGCTTGTTGCTCCTGGAAACGACAGCACAAAAAAACAGACCGAGCTTGATTGCAAGAGCATCACTGCTTCTATGGAGTCTCACAAAATGTCTCAGGATTTGGAAGCTGATGCTGTGCTGGGTCTTTTTGTTTTCTGTGCAGATGTTGGTACACATGGTGAATAGTAATCATCCCCATGCTGTAAAACTAAAGTTGTAGCTTTTTCCAGACTGTACTCTGTACAATTTGTTTCCAAGGCAAGTACAGTTTTATACCTTAAAAGTCAAGAACATATAGTGGAATTTTATGGATGATGATTCATCTTGGGTGTGAACTTTGAGGTCCTAAAAAGCAATTGTAGGATACTTTTTAATTAATAAAATTGTAGGATCTTTTTAATTAATAAAAGATCAGGATAAGCTTGTTAGATAAAATTGGAATAAATTCATATTAACATCTAAGCATGCTTACATCCTTATTTTAAATTAGAGGCTACCTGGAGGTGAGGGGAATGGTCAAGTCTGGTTGAAAGCTGCTAAATACAATGTCAGTTTTTACTTGATGTCCAAATGCTCAGGTTTTAGGGTAAATTTGTTGAGGGGATGTGGAGAAGAGAAAAGTGGCCTCATCTCTTCATTTGAGAATACAAATAGTTTTTTTAAAAGCATTAAGATGTAATAACTAAATGTATCAATAATAATGACTATCATTTAAAATTAGTATGTGCCAGGCATGAAAAGATGTTTTATATATTTTATCTCATTGAATTATGCAAGATGTATATTATTAACATTGTGTTATGTGTGAAAAAATGCCTTTTAAACGTTAACTAGCCCAAATCCATGTAACTTCTAAATGAAAGAGGTAGATTTAAACAAGGTCTTCTCTTTTCATCCTTTGTAAGTTCAGTGGGTACAGTTATTAGAATGCATGGTGCTTGGTAAATGAATCCAGGCACTATTTTGGCTATTTAAAAAGTTAGTATTACATCTTGGAGGAAATAAGCCACTTATTAGATACTATCTGTAACAGTCCTATTTCTTCTAAAATAAACAACAACTTCCTGGACGCATATTAATGTTAATTTAAGAAGATTCTCTATCTCTATGAATGACACCACCTGGAAGTCATACTGGCCTTACCTCATGTTTGATTAGGCCATCAAGTTCAGTTATTTTCTCATGCAAATAGTTCTAATAATCATCTTTTTATTTCTATCTCACTGACACACATCAGTTCAAATTCTTACCATTCCTCACCTAAATTATTCTTGCCATTCTTTCATCCATTCTTTTCACTGCTGTGAGAAAGTCTTTCTGAAAGCCTAATTTGATTAGTTATTTTTGAAATTTTACTAAAGCATATACATAATCTAGCAACTCCACTCATAGAAGTATGCATACATATGTTCATCAAGTGACATTTACTAGAATGTGAGTAACAACTCTCTTCATAATAGCTAAACATTACAGATTGTGTAAATGCCCAGCCCTAGAATGGATGAAAAAAAAGTGGCAATTTACATAATGGCACATTATATAGCAATGAGAATAAACATATTAAACTACATACAAGCAAAATGTTTGTACATACAAACATTTACAGAAAGTTCAGAAACATGCAAAGCTAAGCTAGGCTCTTAGAAATTAAAACTGTGGTTATCTGTGGTAGTTGGGGATAGAATCTGAAAGTGGTGCTGGCAATATTACATTTTTCTATCTGGATCCTGGTTACCTCGGTATGTTCATTTGAATTTTTACAAGGAGTATTCACACTTATAATACACTCATTTTCCTTTATGTGTGTCATAAGTAAATAAATAGTAAAATTTTTAAAAAATTAATTATTTTTTAAAAAGATCTAAGTTTGCTCTCTTTATATCAAAAAGTTTACAGTGGTGATACAGGAAAGGACAATTGACAATAAAAAAGGATGTGAAACTTATCGACAAAGAACAGTGGCTACCGGTGAGAGATCATCAGCTGAGTAATTATGGACACTACCGTGAATGTGGCTACTGTGGATAAAAAGCCCGACACAATAAAGAGTGGCTCTCATCAACAATTAACTGTTAAGAGTCTGCAAGGAGCGCAATGAAAAATCACTGTTTTGTGTTCAAACAGAACACAGTAAATTCTGACCTTATACAAAACAGCCTGCTTTTACAAAGCAGAAATCACATGTGGCCCAGTGCAGAGAAGAAAAGTACAAGGATCTGTCAGAACCCAGATTACACAATGCCTATCATAAATTCAAAATCCATTTACTGTTCTGTGAAAAAAATATCTCCAGAATTGTTTAATACTCAGGATCCAACTCAAACAATGGTGCTTAGGGATGTGGGTTATAGAACCAGGCGATTCTTACTTTATTAGTAAACCATCACAGAAAAAGCATCAGTCTGCTCTTCTAGGTAATTGATATCTGTTTGGTGCCAGACAAACACAAAAATATTTTAAGAGCAATCAAAACAGTTAATGCCAAGTACTTCACTTTTCACCTTCTCAGAGGACAATTTTGGCTTCAAAATGAGATTTACCTGCTGTTACTATATCGCAAAAGGCCATTATCACTTCAAGAGTTTCCTGAACAGAACAGCAAAAGAAAAGCATCCACAGAGCAAGATGTGCCTTATTGTCCTCTCAACACATTCTCCGGGCTTCTCACTTTCCCATCCATGAGAAGTTTTCATTGATTTGTCATTGAGTGCTCCCTGGAGTCCCATGAAAGCATCGAAAATGTGACCATATGTTTCAGCCGTGCCCTTGGTCGGGGAGCTGCTGACACCTTCATTGTCCAGCCTTCAAGATTCTTTAGTACATTTTATGTCTTAGAGACAGAAGTTATTTTAAAGTGATTGACTGAAGCAGAGCTTCTGGAATTAGAACAGGTGTGATTTGCGTACACATCTGTTTGGTCATAAAATATTGGCAAGTGAGTGGGATATCCAGGTTCGCAGCTGCTTCCCAAAAGCTCTACACTGCATTTAGTACCTTTCTAAGACAGCAAGAACAGGGAATGAAATACTCTCCCATTGTAGACAACAAAAATTAAATCATCCATGTTCTACTTACAATTTATCCTATATACTGAATTTTTAATAAGATTAAGTCATCTAAATTCATTGATTCTAATTTATTCATTTCTTTAAAAATGCTCATTCTGTTTTCTTCTGGAACCCATAGGCAGAGATGCAAACATTCAACAAAATTAACAACTCAAACCACACATAAATGTTCCCATTTGCTTTCATCATTCCCTTAGAATAAGCCTCTGAGGAATAAGTATAATATTTCTTCTTAAGGAGGAAGAGTATCTCCAGAGAAGGCACACACATGCAGACACTTGGAAACAATGAGAAGTCCATTCCATTGATACTTGTTTCTCTTCTTTGCTCTTTAGTATAAAGAAATGTCTTAATAAATATTGACCAGTTTTGAGGTGGGGGTTCTAGGAATACTTTAGTATTGTATTCAGATGACCAGATCTTTGCATTTCAATGGTATTATATTAACACATGCTCAGAGAAAATACATTTTAGCTCCATTTCTGTAATTTTCCTTACATATTTATATACAGATTTTTCCTAAGACCAAGAAACAAATTACCAAAAGAAAAATCATCCTTTTATACTAAGACGTAAGTTCTCCTCAGTTTCTCTCTCAATAAGGACAGTATTTCCATTGAATGAGATAGGCTATTTATGGAAAGACTTCATATTCATAAGAAAATCACTCCTTGGAGGTTAGCTTCATCTTTGGCACCTCCAAGGAAAGTCGACACATAAACCATTTAAGTAGTTTAAGGCAAAGAAAACTACCGAGCTGTCACCAAATTCCTCAAATGTTATTCTTCCCCTAGACCCACTGTAAATGTTTCTTCCCCAGCTGTCAGTCAAATCCCCAGTGGGCTTGAAGATTCTAACTGAAATTACCATGTGTTTCACATTGTAATTCCCTAGCAGTTTTGAAATGTATATAAAGCACTGAACACAGTAACAGATGTAAGTTAAGCCAAGAAAACATTGTGGGACAATGCCCAAAGAGAATACTGAAAGATAAGGCCCTCCCCTGCCTTCTCTCAAGGGCAACATTGTACTGTTGCCCAAGAGAAGAAGAGAATACCTTCAAAGAATCACAGACAAGAAGGTAGGAATATGAAGGCTAGGGAGAAGCTGTTATGCTCAGATCCCCATCTCAGGCTTCAAATGGTGTAAGGATCAAGAAGCGTCTGAAAACTAAGAGTCTCTTCTTTGGCAACTCCCCAGAGGTCCAGTGAGAATTCTGACCAGGACTATGTTAAAGATGAACTGTACAGGCTGTCGCAAGGACACTAACTGGAGTGTCCCATGGGTCAGGTTGGCTACCAAATCAGGTGACATTCATATCCCTCTCTCCCCAGCCAACTGAGAAGAGTCACCCTTCCCTTTACGTCCCTATTTCCATGTGCCCCTGTGGGCGATCATTTGCTTTCCACTAAGCCACTGAGCCATGCCTGTTCACAGCTGCAATATACTTGTGGGAGCCAGCCTTGCTCAGTCTTCGGCTGGATCCAAGAATGTGTAGCCCTAAGCTTGGATTGCAGGGGATTGTGCCTAACGCATAACTGGCCTTTGAAAAGTCAAGCTCCTTTTGGTCCACTCTCTCCTATACTAATTTCTATATGATCAAAGTTTACCCACAAAAGCTCACATAATTCTCCACTAAATCTTCTGCTTTCACTGTTTTTCCCCATTGATCTCCTGATTAACCCATTTGCCACAATTAGATTCTGGGTCTTTCCATCGGAATCTAGAATATTCTTCATGATCATAAATTCCCATAATATTTATTCCAAAGCTTAAAAACAGCATGGTGCAAGGATATTGAACATGAACCCCTGTAAGTTACTTAGGCAGTACATTTAATGCCTGATCAAATGTTTTCCAAACCAGAGTCATCAGGCAAAACAGATTGTGTTGTGGTCCTTCACAAAACTATGTCTGGCATTTGGGCCCACTGGAACAGTTACATCAGACAGCTTAAAGATGTAAAACCAATCATGCTGTGATAGGTGCAAGCCAAGAACTCTTAACTGGAAAAAATTGTATTGCTGTGTAGAATCTGAACCCAAACACACTGAGGCCACCCAGCAAGGTGGTAACTAGTCTAAACTGTGCTAAGATTAGGGCACAACCTGTTAGATTGTTTTAGCTTCCTGTGAACATTTGCAACCACTGCATTCGTCACCTCCCACCTCTCGCCACCTGCTGCTGCTATCTGTCCCTACTTGTGGGCTTCTCCCCGCTGCGCCAACGGCTGGCTTTTTCTACATCCTCTTTTGAGTGTAGTTTGGTATTTTGTAACTGAGAGCTCATTTCAAAAGCAGAAAAAGACATCAAATATTAAAGCAAGGAAAAGTGTCACTGAAAAAAAAAGATGTAAAACACAAGTATAGCATTAAGAAAGTTTCACTTTTTAGGATGAAGCTCTCTTAACTTTCAGCACTGTTTGTTTATTGTTATTGTTTTTGTTTTTGTTTTCGTTTTGAGATAGAGTTTCACTCTTGTTGCCCCAGCTGGAGTGCAATGGGGCGATCTCATCGCACTGCAACCTCCACCTCCCAGGTTCAAGCAATTCTCCTGCCTCAGCCTCACAAGAAGCTGAGATTACAGGCACCCACCACAATGCCCGGCTAATTTTTTGTATTTTTAGTAGAGACAGGGTTTCACCATGTTGGTCAGGCTGGTCTCAAACTCCTGACCTGAGGTGATCCACCCACCTCGGCCTCCCGGAGTGCTGGGATTATAGGCGCAAGCTACTGCGCCCATGCAAGCCCTGTTTTTCGTTGTTGCCTTTCTTGGCTCCTTTCCTTGCCTGGATCAGTCCTTAGGCTTCTGTTTTCATCTTTTTAAACTCTTCAATCACGCTCTGAGTAATAACTCAGGCTCTATCTGCAGCCCTGAATTCCCATGTTTGTGTTCTACTATTCTGGTAAATGCAACATGTCCAGCATCATCTTCCTTGTGAAAACTAAATGCAGAGCAAATTTTTACCAGTTTTCTCTGCTTCCAGCTTCTTTTGCTCCATCCTTTTAATTATACCAACACGTTTTAAATTTCCATAAAATATCCTTTCATCAAGTTATCTTAGTGCTGAATATTCTCTAAAGCTGTTTCCTTCAGGGCAAAATGCATGGTATCTCTAGCTAAGATGCTTTGTAATCTCTCCCTCCACTCCATATCTCTAATTTCTCCCGAAAACCTATCCTACACTCTAGATTGCTTAATATTTTATTATTTTGACCACACGTTGAGCTAAGTCTCCATTTTAAGCCTTTGATCATGCAGTTCCCTTCACATAGAATGTCTCTACCTTCTTTTCCAGATGATTCTTGCTCATTCTTTAAAGAATTTAACATAAGCCTGAGGGGGTCTTCCCAACCGTTTCTGGCTCTTCTGACCTTCGTCCACCTACATCACTCATTTTGGCCATTTATACATTATCATCCATTCATATATTCGTGTTTATGTGTATAATTTATATTTCTTTCTTTTTTTTAAGACGGAGTCTCATTCTGTTTCCAGGCGCCAGGCTGGAGTGCAGTGGCAAATCTCATCTCACTGCAACCTCTGCCTCTGGAGTTCAAGCAATTCTCCTGTCTCAGCCTCCCGAGTAGCTGGGACTACAGGTGCATGCCACCATGCCCAGTTATTTTTTTTTTTTAGTAGAGGCGGGGTTTCACTATGTTGGCCAGGATGGTCTCAATCTCTTGACCTCATGATCTGCCTGCCTCGGCCTCCCGAAGTGCTGGAATTATAGGCATGAGCCACCATGCCAGGCTATATTTCAAATTATATTTGTTCTTCCTAGAGGTACTGTTCCTTACATTTTTCCCCTGAACACTGAACATAACAGCCACTTGACAAATACTGATAGAAGAATGAACAAATTACTTAATGTGCAGTTTGATTTTATAGGAAGTAAAGAAATGGGAAGAGGTCAGATTAATAGTGATTCCTGTTGAACCCTAAATCTGCATTACTGAATGTCCATGTTTAACTCCAAATCCTTAAACATAATGTAAAAGCCAATTAAATATGAAAATAGCCCACAGAAAAAATATGAGAATAAAAGCATTTCTGAAGCACCAGTTTCAGTCTGTTTGAAAAAAAACCCTAACTGACTTATATGTCACAGTATTATTTCCTATATATTATATACAGAAATTAGATTCAAGTAAATAAAGTATATAATAAATTTGTATATTAAATTACTGTGAACAAAATATACAAAATGGTGTTGGAACAACGAGATAATTTTGGAAAAAGAAAAAGCAGAGTCCATATTCATAGCATGCATTATAATAAACTCCAAATGGATCAGCTATTTTAATGAACTTATGACTTTAATAGTCTCTATACATACATAAGAGGAAATATGTATATCAAACAGCATGTGACAAAAATAAAAATTCTGGAAGGATGGCAGACAGAGATTATTTTGTTAAATGTATTTTCATGTCAAAAATAAAAAGTTTCTAGTTTTTATGGCAACAATTTCTAATCAAGTCATCATAATATGTAAATGTGAAAATAGGAAGGTCGAAAGATCTGTAAAACAGAAATCATTTAAAATTTTTTTCTAGTCATTTGAGAAATATCTAATTAATACAGAGCTTAATAAAACAGTAACTACATGTTTACTATATACAAGGCCCTGTGCTATGAACATTCTCATTTAATCTTCTCAACAACTCAGTTAGATACAGTTATTTCCATTCAATTTCACTGGAAGAAACTGAAGCTAGAGTGGCTAAGTAACTTGCTCCAAGCCACACAGTCACTAGAAGGCAGAGCAAGAAATGCAGCCAGCACTCCAACTGCACTGCTGGGACAATCAGTGGTGTCACACAGTTTCCTTTGTCCAGGCAGGTGGTAACAATAATGATATATGACATCATGATCAGTGACGATCCATGGTTGGAAAGTGAAGCCTTGCTTAACTCAGAGAACAGAGGACTATGTACATTTTCAAAATCTTAAGTTTTGACTAGCATCTGTGTTAACATCCTGGCTTTATTGTTCATTTCAGCATCTCTATCATTTTATTCCACAGAGCTAACGGACTTCCAACTGCCTCACCAGTCTATGAAGAAGTGGGTTCAGAAACAGAAAGCATCCCTACTGAAATTTCAATCCCTACTGAAATGTGAGATAAAAATAGCAGCTATAAAAAGAAAAACAAAATCCTCAAAAGGTCTGTTACCTTTGATAAGGTGTAATACAATGAGCTTCTTCAAACCAACAGATTGGAAAGAAAATTTCAAGTACTCAAAGGACCATATTTGACGTTCAGTTGCCATATAAAGCTCAGAGAAATGGAATCTTATACACATTAGAGTGTGACCTTTGGGAAGATAATTTATTCGTGGATCTGTGTCTTCATCTACCAAGTAAAGAGACTGATGGTTTCTACTTACATCCTTTATTCCTTTATATACTCGTACATTTATTTCTTACATTTGCCTTAATTTATAAAGAATATGACATAATTGTATAATCTATAAATATTATTTACATATATAAATGGTAATTTAATTATTTGATAATATTATTTATTTTTATTCCTCTACTTTATATTTTGAAGAATTGCAAAGCTATAGGAAATTCAAAGAATAGATCAATGAACAGCATATATCCTTCACTTAGATCTGCAAGTTGTTAACATCTTCTCACATTTGCTTTATCTCTTTGTATCCTTCTCTCTCACAGACACATACACTTCATGACAAAACCACTTGAAAGTAAGTTAAAGATATTAAAATACCTCACCACTACTTACATTTCATGAAATTCTCAAGAACATCCTTTTACGTAAACACACTACCATTATCATACCCAAGAAATTTAACATTGATACAGTATTTTCTAATACACAGTCCATACTCAAAATTTTCCTGATTATCTACAAAGATATCCTTTATAGCTGTGTTTTTAAATCCAAGATCCAATCAGGGTTCATACATGCCATTTAGTTTTTATAGCTCTTTAGTCTTCTTTAAGTTAAACAGTGTCCTGCATTTTTGTTCATTTAAGTTTTTAGTAACATTGACATTTTCTGAAGAGTCCAGATTAATTGTCTTATGAAATGTCCTACAATCTGGATTAGTCTGAGTGTCCTTGTCATTATTTTCTGGATATTCAATGTTCTATAATCTATTATTGCCAATTTTTTTTTATTTTCACATTGTCTCACATTTAGCCAGTCAGGTTGCCGTTCCTATGTTCTTTTGACATGTTCCCATCAGTCTTTCAGCAAGTCCTTGCTTTCTGGCACAAGATGTTTCATGTTTATCTAATGCAAGACCTGGAATCATCTATTACTCCAGGGAGTCCTGCCCTTTGGTGGGAATAGTATTTGGAAACGAATATAACCTTGCTTGCAATGTGTCACTGCATCTTGGCTATTTCAGTGGACAGAGCTAGGAAAGAGGATCTATTAAAGTGAGTTCCTTAAAATTGATGATCCATTTGGAGTTTATTATAATGCATGCTATGAATATGGACTCTACTTCTCTACTTCTTTTTCTAAAATTATCCAGTTGTTCCAAAACCATTTTATCTATCTTGTTCACAACAATATATAAATTTATTATATATTTACTTTTTATATTTACTTGAATCTAATTTCTGTATACACTATTTTCTGTATACACTGTGTCTGTCTGTTTCTGAACTTTCTGTTCTTTACAATGGTCTAGCTATTCATGTGCCAGTATATTCTGTTTTTCAATTTAAGTAAATTTACTCAAAAAATATAAAATTGCTCATAATTTATACTGTGCTTTTGCTACCAACTTTCAGTCTGACATTAAGACTGAATTAGTGAAAACTGAAGTTTGTGAATTTGTGAAAATCAGCTATTACAGTAGGAAATACGTATGGTCTAAGTAGTTCAGGTATTCCCAGAATGTGGCCTGGGAATGTCATTATCAAGAGTACCCAGGACTCCATGAGAACCGTAGAATCTTTTGTTCCACCCCAGGACACCTGCATCAGAAACTACAAGGAGCTGGGGCCAAACAACCTGTGCTTCAACAAAACCTCTAGGTGATTCCAATGCACATTCAAGTTTGGTATCTTTTAGTCTAGTTTCTCTTGACTTTTCTCTTCATTCAGCTCTATGCAGTCTTTCAGTCCATGTCTTGGTCTCCCTTTGTGGACACCCTTTATAAGAATAGTCATTTCCTAAGTCAAGCTTTAGTTTTGGGCCCTTTCCTCAAAAGCTCTGGTCATTTATATTCTTGATTGACCAGCAAAGTTAAACATCTCTTCAATATCTTGGTAGTTTCATATATTGTATGTCCCACCCTCCCAAAGTAGAATTCTAAACACTAAATTTCTCACACCTCTTTTTTCCTAGTAAGTGGGCATGTGGCCCAAGTTACGCCAACCAGATACATTCAAATATGAACTGTACGTGGGAAGGGCAGCCTGAAGGAACGACCATTTGGGGTGGTGGGGATGTCCAGGACTTAGGGAGCTGTGGCAGAGCTTCTGTAGCCTTGTCAGGGCCAAGTGATTTTTAGTCAATTTTTAGATTCACCTAAGAATCAAATTTTTAAAACTCCAAAGATTATAAGAATTAATCTGATAACTCAACCAAAATCTAATTAAACTGTCATTCAGAACTTTTACAGCTCAGAACCACTAAAATATGTGAAAGGTCTAAAGCAACTAGCTTGAACCACCTTGAGACCACTGGTCTCATTACATGGTTGGGCATAGCCCCTGGTTCCATTGTTCCCAACTGAGTAGCAAACATCAAGTCTGGTTATTTGCCCCTATTATCATATTCTTTTGATGATGGAAGCCTTAAAATATGTTTTAATATACACTTCAATAATTCTCACTGCTCTTATCTTTTAGAATCTTTACTCCATATTTCCTTTTTCCATATGAATATTTTAGCATTTTATTTTTAAATTTCAAATTGATATAAAGTTTGCTTAAATAATACAATCTGCCATATATACTTTATCCATAACAAAAATTACATGTGCTTCAAGTTAGCTCCTCAGACCTTTCACATATTTTAGTGGCTCTGAGCTGTAAAAATTCTTAATTACGGATTATTTAGATTTTGATTGAGTTATCAAATTAACTGTTAGAGTGTTTGGAGGTTTTTACTTGATTCTTAGGTGAATCTAAAAAATGATTAAGAATTGAAAATATATATCAAAATTAAAGATACTTTTAAATTATTATCAGACTACTGTAACAAAAAGATTATTTCCATTTTTTTGTTCAATATCTTGCAAGCTTCATCCACATACACCTGCATATTTTAATGTAGCATAATATACATACCTCTAGTTTGTATTGTTTTCATTAACTGCATCAAAATTTTTCTCCAGGTTGGTATGTAATCTACATAATTGTCATTTGGAAAGATTGAAAATATTCTGAAATGTGTCAACATTTATTACATTATTACCTATCACTAGTCACTAAATTTTGTTCTGTGTTGTGTACCCCACAATACCCTGACCTTCCCATGGCCCCACCCAAGATAACAATTTTTCTAAATATGGGTCTATCATCCCCATCTATGTCTATTCTTTTTCACACAGATAGAAATGTATGTACTTCTGAGCTGAATTCAGTATTGTTTTGCATATTTTTAAACTTTATCCCTATCCAGTATCGTTGTGTATGTATTTCTCTACAACTTAAAACTTTCACTCAAAACTATGTAGTAGGGATCATCTGGGTGCTCTAGTTTCCTAATTTCCACTGCAATATACCATCTACTATTTGATTATATCATAATTTATTTATACCTTCTTTTCTTGTTGAATACTTAGGCTGTTCATATTTTTTTGCTATTAGAAATGCTATTATTATTCTTGTAAATATGTCGTGTGCTTGTGTAGAAGTTTCTCTAAGGTAAGGATGTAGAAATAGATTGCTGATTCATAGGATATTGTACCTTCAATTTTCTAGTTATTGCCATTTTATTGTGAAGGTAGTTATTCCATTTTATTCTCCCACCATAAGTTCTGACACTCTAATAATAGGTATCCTCTGACCTATAACAGTTTGCCAATCTGGTGAATATTTCATTTTGATTTTACATTCCAATTTCCTAATCACTAGAAGAGTTAAGCCTCTTTTGTATATTTATTAGCTATTCAGTTTCCTCCTCTGAAAATTGCATGTATTTTTCCCATTTTTCTGTTGGACTTTATCAGGGTTTTCTGGTTAATCTGAAGAAGTTTACATATACATGATATCCCCCCTCAGGGCCAATTGGAGAAAAACAAGTGTCTTTTTCATCTTCCTTAGCTACCAGATGCAGATGTTTATCACACTGTTTTCCACAGAAGATCTACCACAAGGAATTGCTTCATCCTAAAGCCTCAGTTCCAGCTCCCCATCCACACAGGCCCAAGAATTTGTCACCTATTCCCCATCTCCAATTTCCACTCTAAACGAATGTCTTCAGAATATTCTGGGCTTGTTTAACATCCTGGTTTTCTAAATCATCTTTTTGGCCCCTGCGAAAATTCCCTACTTCTTCCAAGTTCAACTATGTCTTTCAGTGGATAGTTGTATTTTATCTAACAAAGGGTTTTTCATGATCTCTGATTTCCATTTGGCTGGAATTTCAAGTCCTGCCTTTTACGTTTGTATCCCATAGTATGTACCATAATATAATTAACCATCTTCATGTTAATGCACACTTAGATTTTTAATTTTTTAGTGTTAACAGAAATGCCTCAAGAAATCCTGTGACTGTATTATTGTGCCTATTTTCTATTGCATATATTTCTAGAAATAGAGTGGCTGTTTCAAAGGGTATATGCACTTTTAGTTTTCTCATCAAAAATGAGGATAAATTAACATTTCCAGGAACACTAAATGACAGTGACTGGGTTTTCATAACCTTATCAGTACTAAAGCTTACCAATCTTTACCTGAAATTCCTATTAATATTTCTCCTCCTGCCCTCCTCTTCCTCCCCTGCTTTCTCTCCTCCTCCTCCCCTCTCCCACTCCTTCTCCTCCTTCTCCTCCTGAATTTCTATTACTATTTCTCCTCCTTCTCCTTCTTCTTCTGCATTGGCTATTGATATGCTTTACTTGTATTTTTATTGTATTTTATGTTTGTGTTTTATTGCTTTGAAAAGGTAGTTTTCTTATCCAGGTATTGATCCTCTTCCATAATCTGATTCAAATATTTTCTTCCAATCTATTTTGTCTTTTAACTTTATCCATAACAAACACCTTTTCCATACAAAAATTTCAAATTTCTCTCACTTCAAATATAACATTTTTACCTTTATTTCCTTTTATTTCCCAAGATAATAGAAACATTACGCTATAATTTCTTTTGATTTTTTTAAGTTTTAAAAACCAATCCAGAAGTTGATTTTGTGTGATATAAGGTAAATATCAAAGTTGTTTTCAAATCAATAATTAATTATCTCAATATCATTCAACACTCTGTATTTCCCTCACTAGCTCGAAATCATATTCAAGGTCATATATATAAATGGGTATATATATGCATATATATATATACACACACATACACAAACACATGTATACACACATATATATACTGATATATGTACATACATATACACACATACACACACCCCTACATATATAGGGGTGTGTGTGTGTGTGTGTGTGTGTGTGCATGCCTGCATGTGATATGAAATTTTTTCCTCTGGTCATTTAATTGATTTACTTTTTCCTAAGCCAATATCATGTTGTTTTGATTTTTGTGACTTTATATTTTGATTTCCTGTGACTGTGTTTTGATTGTGGTGACATCCCAAACAAAAGAGGAGCCTCCTTTCAAAATTCTCTTGACCATTATTGAGAATGTCCAGTGTATTTTAGAATCATTATCTGGTCAAGATTCTCCAAAAAGGATTTTATTTTCTTATTTTCTAAACAGACACACATTTTCCTTAACCAAATTGGATGCTAGAAGGATCCTTTATGATTCAATTAGAAGTCCTAAAAATTGAGTCCTCAGGAAGAAATCAAAGATAATAACAACCAAACACCCACCATGATCACTTTTCTTTCCAAGGCTTAATAAACATTATCTAATTTCTTCCTTTAAACAACCCTGCTAGGGATGCTTTAATAAATTCATTTTAAGAGCCAAGAAACTGAACTTGGGGGAGCTTTATCAGCTGAGAGACTACCCAGCTAGAAAGGTAGTAAAGCAGGCATTACAACTGACCCTCAAGCTAAAACACTTAACCTCTAGTTTCTCTTCTCTGTAGAGCAGCAGTTCCCAAAGTGCTGTCCCTGCACCAGCAGCAGCAAGATCACCTGAGAATATGTTAGAAATGCAAATTCCCTGGCCACCTGGACCTATCAAATCAGAAAACCTGGGCATAAGATCCAGCAATCTGTGTTGTACAAGCACTTCAGCTGTTCTGATGCAGCAAAGTTTGAGAACCACTGATCTAGAATCCAAAGACTGAAGAGTAATAAGAGGGTACAAGAAATAGTACATGGAAAAAAATAAAAAATAAACACAGAAAAGAAGAGCACTCACTGAAATGTATGAGAAGAAATGCTACAGACATTCAGGGTTTATTAAATGACTACTGTGTTGTCAACAACAGCCACTACACAGCTTTATAAGAAATACAAAACAGAAAGCGCTTAGCTAAAAGGCGTGCCTTATTCTTTTTCAGATCAGAAACGCTGAGAAACCACTGAACCAGAGTGTATAAAAACTAAGATCTTTCATCTTATTTCTCTGAGATTTACAATCAAGAAATGCATTAACAATCCTCGGCTAATACATAACTGCCTGTCCATATGCACTTTGATCTCCTTCAGAAGCCAGACCATAAATAGGTCTGAGCACCTGAGTGTGGAAGAAGCTTGGAAATCCCCTGAGAAGAAGAAAACATCTTGAGACATAAGTGAAAATAAGAGATTGTTGAGAAAGAGCAGCATACAATCGCAATGCAGCTGGAAGGCTGAGGAGATGAGTGAGGGCCAAGGGAACAAAGAAAGACTGACAGGGTGGACGCCAGGGGGGCTGGGCAAGCAGCACCATCTGGGGTGGTGAGGTAAGCCATATGCCCTGTGCATTTGGGGCCTTCCACAGCCGTCTCGGTGATTAAAAAGGGAAGAGAAAATAACTTTTTTATTACTATTTTTGAATTGCATACATTTACCATTATTTACAGTTTGTTCAAATTTTCATTTAGTGAAATTAGCGCATCTAACTAGCTGGATTTGCCCATGCAAAGAGGACTTGGTGGGTTCAGGTGTTGGGCTCTTTGTAAGAATTACCTATTAATTAAGTGATTAAAAAGAATTAGCCTTTGGGTTGGGTATCCTGTCAGGATTAGGGATAAATTCTTGGAGAAAACTGACTGTGAAAGGAAGAGGCTTGGATAGAACGCATTTAAAATAGTCCCTGGGTCTTTCATTTGGTAGTGAGATGCCTGCTTGGCTTGGAAACAATCAGCCCACAGGATTTTCAAAATCACTCTATGAACAGGAAGACTGTTACTGTCGCAGATCTTTGCCATCCCCTTGGAATTTAAAGCAGCATTTTCAAGGTTTATTATTTGTATTGGTTTTAATAGGATTCTTTTATGAACCTTTTTAATGAGAAGTATTCAATTATTGCTTCCTGAAAACATTGCTGTGATATCAGATTCCGCACTGTGAGGCCTCGTTTGGTTAATGTGTATGTGATCTGAATGGAAAATAAAAGAACTATTAAATAGCCATTACTTTCCTTTACTGTATCAAGCTTTCTTTCTGCTTCTGTTGGTGGATAGTGGATGTATGCAAACACTCCATCTTTCTACTTTGGGAAAGCCACTGGATTTAAAAAGAAAACGTACTTAAATGTAAAAATCCTTATCATGTGATGTTTATCAGATAATGGCTTTTTCAAACTAAAACCTTCTCTCTTTCTTTTAACAAATCAGCAAGGATTGGGCAGAAGTTGTCTTTTTTTTTTTTTTAAAGACAGGGTTTCACCATGTTGGTCAGGCTGATCTTGAACTCCCAACCTCAGGTGATCCGCCCACCTTGGCCTCCAAAGTGCTTGGATTATAGGCGTGAGCCACCACGCCCGGCCCGGGTAGAAGTTTTCTAAGCCCGAGGAATAATTAATTAGAGAGGGTGCCCCTGGCAAAGCTCAAAAATTGGAAAACAAATGTGCCTGTTTAATATGTAAAGCTCAATCTGGAGTTTAAAACTGGATGCAGCAACATGGAGTATGTGTCTCAAGGCATGGCTCAAATACTCTGCTGAAGAATCTAAATGATAACCCTGAAGAAAGAAACTCAAATTGTTAATCCACTTTTAATCACCAATCAGGAGAACTTTTGCAAATAGTTGATAAAACAGACCAGCATGTGACTTGAGCTGAAAGTGTTACATGCCTTTTATGCATCTTTAATTACAGCTATGAAAGCTCTCATGAGCTCATGCGTTAGTAGATAATATTTCATTTTAGGAATGATGACTAGGAATGTTCAAAACGAAATTATGAGATTCTAGAATAAGGCCATCCTTGCCATAATGGGTGGGGCAGGGAGAACACATTTATCCTGACAAAATCAAAACCATTGTCATCCACCCTGATATGTAATGCATAATAATCAAACTTCAAACTTGTATGTAGATGGATGCATATTAACCCCTTATCACCCAAATATGTGCTACTTGCTACCAAACAACTTCCTATATAACAAACTGCACTCACAGAAGTTCATTAACTTCCAAGGAGGCCTTTGGTGTTTCAGTCTTTCAAATGCTAGCACCATCCTGTGAGAGACTGACATAAAGCAGAAACTGAACAAATAATACTTTCTTCGAACAAAGACTATACAGGAATTACACCTGCAATAGGTATACTGACATGAATAAACTAGTTCAAGTTCTGCAAAGGCAAAGCACCCTGTGAAAGCCATAAAGTAGTAGCTTGTGGGAAGGGAGGAGAGGGTTCAGGTGTTAAACCTTTTGGCATAACTAATTAATTAAGCGACCAAAGATAATTAGTTGATTATCTTGTCAACATTAGGGATAAATTCTTTTTTTTTTTTAGTGTTTAGAGATGGGGTCTCGCTATGCTGCCCAGGCTGGAGTGCAATGGCTATTCACAGGCACAATCCCACTACTGATCAGTACTGGAGTTTTTGACCTGCTCCGTTTCCGACCTGGGCCAGTTCACCCCTCCTTAGGCAACCTGGTGGTTCCCCACTCCTGGGAGGTCACCATATTGATGTCAAACTTAGTGTGGACACCCGATCGGCATAGCGCACTACAGCCCAGAACTCCTGGGCTCAAGCAATCCGCCATCCTCCCACCTCAGCCTCTGGAGTAGCTGGGACTACAGGCATGTGCCACTATGCCCGGCAGGGAAAAATTCTTAAGAGAAAACTGACTGTCAAAGGCACAGGCTTGGATTAAATGCATTTAAAACCGTCACTGCTCAGTGAGGATATGTGTAACAACAACAGCAACAAACCATCACTGGATCTTTCATTTGGTAGTGAGGTGCCTGCTTGGCTTAGAAAAATTCAGCTCGCAAGATTGAGGCAGCTTGATATGTGCCGCCCGCACCCTGATTCCTCACCTCCACTTACCTGGCCCATCCCCATTCTTTTTTTTTTTTGAGACAGAGTTTTGCTCTTGTTGCCCAGGCTGGAGTGCAGTGACTCAATCTTGGCTCACTGCAACCTCCACCTCCCGGAATCAATTGATACTCTTGCCTCAGCCTCCCGAGTAGCTGGGAGCACAGGTGCCGGCGACCATGTCCGGCTAATTTTTTGTATTTTTAGTAGAGACGGGGTTTCACCACGTTGGCCAGGCATGAGCCACTGCGCCCGGCCCATCCCCATTCTTTTGATCCAACTGTTGTCATCTTCTCAATGGAAGGTAAAATGCTATACCAATCCAACCTCAAGGTGTCTCCCCGCCTCGTTACCTCATTCTAACCAGGGTGCTGCCCTCCTTCTTATGGAGTTTCTGGCTCTTGGCAGGGCGTGGTGGCTCACGCCTGTAATCCAAGCACTTTGGAGGCCAAGGTGGGCGGATCACCTGAGGTCGGGAGTTCAAGACCAGCCTGACCAACATGGTGAAACCCTGTCTTTATTTAAAAAATAAATAAATAAATAAAGAATTTCTGGCTCTAACATAATACAAATGGCAAGTACTATTGGGTTTTTTGGTATTATTATTGTTATTATGATTATTATTGTAATTGTTCCCTGATGGGGTTAAAGAATCTCAATACTTCCCATTGTAGTTCTCTCCCTCCTACTGAGCTGGAAATTACCACCTCATTATACCAACTTTTTATTCATCACCAAAGGGATTCTTTGGTATGGAGATATTGTTATTAAAATGTATTTTATAACAGCATAATGATTTGGTTAATATGATTATCCTACTTAAACTGAAGGAGGCCAAGAGATGCCATGTAATTTCCTACAGTTAAAATCAAGTTAGAATTTATATGCCCTGACTTTCTTGCTAGTAGTCAAACCAGCTATAAAATAAAAAAAGCAGTGCCAGCCAAAAAATACTTATTCTAGAGTAAGGCGAATTTATATCAATAAACTTTCCTTATTAGTTTGACTGAACATTGCACCTTAACACTCATTCTTCAGCTACTAGACAATTCTATTGCCACTGAAAAGCCTCAACAGGAAGGGAAATGCCCCATCACCAAGAATGTGGCCCAGTTTAACCAGCCTTTATTGAACACACACCAGTAAAAAGGTACCCAAGCTCATGGATGTGTAATTTTTTCAAAATTGAACAAAGCTTGTCCCTGCTCTTAAACAGTTTCCAAGATGGTCACATGTTTTCATTTTACCCAGTATTGGAGCAAGTCCCTCAAATTACTCACCCAGTCTGTTAACACCTGGTACAAGCACCCTTTCAGGTAAATAGGCTAAGGGATGCCTATGACCCACCCATCAGCCTCTGGGACACTGATCTTTTTCATATTCAAATCCCTGAGCTCATCCTTTTCTGTTCCCACTTTGTCTAGTGACAATAGGAGCAACCAACCAATCTCATTATACTCATTATCATTAGTTTGCCAAAAGTGTTACAAAGTATCATATAAACAGTTATTCCGATCTTTACATCCTTTAAGTGGTTAAGAGTATCAAATGGTGCTATTCTGTATATCGCTATCACCAGAGCACAACATGTACTTTCAATGCCGTCTTTACTACTGGAAATAGAGTTATGAGCATCTCTAAATCCAATTACATTAGAGAGCCAATTCCAGAAATCCCAGAACCAATTCAGAAAGCTCATTCTTAAGATTCTGTTCCTCTAGACTCCATATCAAAATGTGTATTAAGGTTCTCTAGAGAACAGAACCATGTGTGTGTGTGTGTGTGTGTGTGTGTGGTATACACACGCATGCATGTATGTGTGTAGAGAGAGATAGATTTACTATAAGGAATTGGCTGATGCAATATGAGGGCTGACAAGCCCCAAGATATGCAAGCTAAGAGAGTCAGCAAGCTCGGAAAGGTGATGGCATTGCTGCAGTCCAAGTCTGAAGGCCCAAGAAGCAACAGAGCTGATGGTATAAGTTTTGATCTCAGTTCAAGTCCAAAGGCAGGAAGAGACTGATGTCCCAACTCCAAGGAAGTCAAGCAGAGAGAGTGAATTCTTCCTCACTCAGCCTTCTCTTTTTAGTCAGTCTTCAACTGATCGGATAAGGTCTGGGGACACTGTGCAGGACAATCGGCTATATTCAGTTTACAAATTCAAATGTTAATCTTATCCAGAAATACGCTCACAAACACACAGAGAAAAAATGTTTAAACAAGTATCTGGGCACCCTGTGACACAAAATCAATCATTACAAAACATTTTAGATTCATCCATATTAGTTTACAGTTTACCAATTCTACCATCTCTGTGTTCTGTTCTCTGAAGAGCAACTGAGCAGAAATTCTCCAAATGTTAATATTACCAAAAAAAGTTCTACATTGAAACAAAATCAGATCAAGCAATAGTTTTGGATGCCAAATATGCAGGATGCATGCTCAGCACCAACAGTTCTTCTGTGCTGATGAAATTATATATGAATCATAAATACAGGTTTTCTGCTCCTCCCATTCTACAGACAGCCATATCTTGTGCAGTGCCAGCCATGTCCCTGAGACAGCATGGTTGAAGTGAAGGCCACAGTAAACAGATTTGTCCTTATTGGGTGCCTGGTCACTAGAACTAATTTTAACTCTGGCAAAGTGAACACTGTTACCTTCAATGACCTCTTCATTCGTTTCACCTACATGGTCCACATTTTCCAGTGTGATTCCATCCATGGTTCCACCCACCGTCAAAGCTGAGAATGGGAAGCTTGTCATCAATGGCAATCACATTACCATCTTCCAGGAGCAAGATCCCATCCAAATTGAACAGGGAGGTGCCAGTGCTGATTATGCTGTGGAATTATGCTGATTATGCTGTGTGCTGATTATGCTCCAGCATCTTCACTACCTTGGAGAAGGCTGGGGCTCACTTAGAAGGGTCCTGATTTCTGCTCCTTTTGCTGATGTCCCCATGTTTGTGATGGGTGTGAATCATGAGAAAAACAAAACAAAACAAAAATCTCACAATCATCAGCAATGCTTCCTGTTCCATCAACTGCTTAGCACCCCCAGCCAACATAATCCATGACAACTTTGGCATCATGGAGGGATTCATGACTCCAGTCCTTACCATCACTGTCACCCAGAAGATGAAGACAGCCCCTCTGGGAAACAGGCATGACAGCTGTGGAGCTCTACAGGACATCATCCCTGCAATTAACTAGTGCTGCCTCGGCAAGGACATCCCCACACTAAATGAGAAGCTCACTGGCATGGCCTTCTGTGTCCTCCTGTTGGTTGTGGACCTGACCTGCCATCTGAAGAAACCTGCCAAATATGGTAACACCAAGAAGGTAATGAAGAAGCATTGAAGGGCCCCCTCAAGAGCATCGTGGGCCACACTGAGCACCAAGTTGTCTCCTCCGACTTCAACAGTGACACTGACCCTTCTACCTTTGATGCTGGGGCTGGCATTGCCCTCAACAACCACTCTGTCAAGCTTATATTCTGGTGTGACAGTGAATTTGGCTAGAGCAACACGGTGGTAGACTTTACAGGACACATGGCCTCCAAGAAGAAAGAGCCCCCTAGACTAGCAGCCCCAGTGAGAACACAACAGGAAGACAGAAGCCCTCAGCCGCTGGCAAGTCCCTGCCACACTCTGTTCCTGACCATGCTGAGTCTCTCTCTTCAATACAGTTTCCACATCCGACCCCGTAAAGAACGGGAGAACCCTAGGGAGCCCCACCTTGTCATGTACCATCAATAAAGTCCCCTGTACTCAACAAAAGAAAAAAAAAAGCATAAATATAGTGGCATTTTACCTTCAGCCTGAGGTTTTACATCCTTTCTGTTTAACTATATATCTACTCAAGTAACACACTGAGATAGCATAAAGATATGCCTCTTCCAGAAGTCTTCACTGTCCAGTTTTACTCCAGATGCATTTCTTATGACTGATTCTCTTCCTCACTGTTCTGTAAACTCTTTTGAGTTCCTTACTCAGTTTTAATCACTTTTGGATAGGTCTTCAATATCCTAAGCAGAGATGGGCAAATAGTAAATGCAAAATTAAATAAGTACTTTTATATCTTTTATGTATATTAATAGTGCATAGATATTATTAGTTTTTTACTTCTGGCATGAAACCTCTATCTCATTGCTTGACAGACATGCCTTATATGTACACAGCCTTATCACTGGCTCCCCAGTTATTTTTATAGATTTCTTGTCTCCAACCAGAGAGTAAATTCCTCAGATGTCAGGGATCATAACCTCCTCTTCTTTTGAATGGTGTTTATAAGCCAAAACTGTAACCGCTTGATAAAAGTTAGGTGAATCATACACCTTTGTATTTTTGGTTGAATAAATGAAAGAATGAATGACTGCCAAACCCTCTGATCTCTCTGTTGTATCTGATCTTCTAAGACAGAGGTGGGATAGGGTATTTCATGTCTAGCAATAAAGAAGTTGCTTCACATAGAGAAGCTGAAACAAAAACCTATTTTGAAAAAATTACTCTTCAAAACAGTGTAAATAAGAGTGTTCTTGGAAATGGTGTTCTTTAAAATGTTATATTATTCAAATCAACTCTGTTATTCAGGAGCTATTTATTCAAGGGTTGTGACCCAAGAATTCAATACTTATCCAAGTGGATTCTTACTGGAGGTGAACAAATATGATGTCTCTAGAAAGACACCACCTTTGTACCCCTCTTGAAAAAATTATTTGAAGACAAACAGAAGAAGAGATATAATTAACACTCAAGAACAGAAAAGTTAGCATAAAAGAATAGGCAGTGAACATGGAGACCAATTAAAATCAGATATCCAAATAATTGCAAATCTAGTTATAAAACTAAAGGTAAATGTCAAAAAGAAAGGTTTCTTAATGAAACAAAGTCTTAGTTATAAAATAGATCCAAACTCCAAGATTTGATTAACAAAGACAAGTAATAAGGGAAGAATATAAGCCCTCTTGAATAAAGAGGTTTCAAAATAAACTATTTCACTCTTGATTTTGATAATTACAGAGAATATTAATGAATGGTTTAGAAAAGTTTACAAATAACCACATATAAAATAAAATCAAGATGTGTAACTTCTAAAAGATTGAAGAAAAGGAAAGGAAGTAGTTGATTTGTGTTTGCTTATCAAATACATTTTGAGCAGCCTCTGTTTATTGACATTGCTCCAGTTTGTGTATAAACAGCAGTGATTTGCAACCTAGAACCCCAAGGGATTGATACTATCTCTTCAAGTGAATCTAAAAATAACTCAGAAAAAAATACATTGTTTCTAAGAAATAGTCATAAAACAAACAAAGCCAAAAGACTGAAAAGCCAAAAGTTTACGCAAAGACCCAAGGGACTTTGAAGAGGAGCCTGCAACTCTTTGACCTACCTACTGGGTTGTAGACTTTCTGGATGACCCAGCTCTGCGCATTCTCCAGCCTTATCTTGCATATCTCTTCCAATTAGTCAAAAGGCTCAACTCCAGTGGCTCGTAAGGATGCAGCACATTCCCTGGTAAGTACTCTTTTTTTGGGGGGGGGGGGGGATGGAGTCTTGCTCTGCCGCCAGGCTGGAGTGCAGTGGCGAAATCCCGGCTCACTGCAACCTCCGCCTCCTGGCTTCAGGCGATTCTTCTGCCTCAGCCTCCGGAGTAGCTGGGACCACAGGCGCGTGCCACCACTCCTGGCTAATTTTTTAAATATTTTTAGTAGAGACGGGGTTTCACTATGTTGGCCAGGATGGTCTCGATCTCTTGACCTCGTGATCCGTCCGCCCCGGCCTCCCAAAGTGCTGGGATTACAGGCATGAGCCACTGCGCCCGGCCAAGTACATTTTTGTTTATCAGAGTGACTGGAGGTCGCTATTAACATTTAATGGGTAGAGCTAGCACGGTGAAGAAACTTTCTTCATTCCACACAACTTTACAATATCCTACTAAACATTCATGTAAGTTAAAACAGCTCTTCCAAATGTATTACCAGAACCTGATTTTATATATATGTGTGTATATATATATATATATATATATATATATATATTTAGAAAAAAGGAGAAAGAAAAAGAAAGGAAAAAAAGAATGAAAGAAAGAAAGAGGAAGAGAAAGAGGGAGAGAGAATGGGATGCTTGTTTTATTGCCCAGGCTAGAATGCAGTCTAAAAATGCGTATTAAAAACCTCTTTTATGCCAATAATTGTGCTTAACAATGGAGACAGGAGGAATAGGGGATGAAAATAACAAATAAGCAGCCAACCAATATTTTATTTAAACCTGTGAAATGCTATGCAATTACTGGGGAGTGATTTACTTCCAGTTGTGTGGTCACTTTTAAAATAGGTATAATGTGATACTGAGAAAAATGTATGTTTTGTGGATTTGGGGAGGAGAGTTCTGTAACCTGATTATATTTTTATATTTAACAAATAATTTCTGCAGGGTTTTAATGTAAATGACTTCTGTGCTAATGAAGGGAAGTGGTATTTCATTTTATTCAGAAATTTACCAAACATTGTTCCTCACATAGGAATATCATGTCACCGATAGCAACCCAACTCATGAAATATGACTTACTAACCAACATAACTGAATCAATCTATGCTGTTTTTCATTCATAGTGATTTGATGTTTGGATTACAAACATCTGACAACTTCATGATACCTTCTAGAATATTTGTGGCCAAGAATTCACACACTAAAACTTTTTTTTTTTTTTGAGATGGAGTTTTGCTCTTGTTACCCAGGCTGGAGTACAGTGGCCCGATCTCAGCTCACTGCAACCTCCGCCTCCTGGGTTCAAGCAATTCTCCTGCCTCAGCCTCCTGAGTAGCTGGGATTACAGGCACACACCACCACGCCCAGCTAATTTTTGCATTTTTAGTAGAGACGGGGTTTCACCATGTTGACCAGGATGGTCTCGATCTTTTGACCTCATGATCCACCCGCCTCGGCCTCCGAAAGTGCTGGGATTATAGGCATGAGCCACGGTGCCCAGCCTCACACATTAAAACTCTTATTAACTTGCAATATATTTATTGACTTTATTTTTTTGTATTCCAGTTAAGGCATTATATTGATTCTTTTTGAAATTATATATTTAAGTACATGTGAATTTCATTTCAGGATAGTAAAAGGGATACTGTAAAATATTTATTATAAATGGATTCCACATTGGCTTCCCTTAAAATATTCCAACATGCCAAAGTTTTTCCCAGCTCAACGTTTTCATGTAGGTAAAGTGCACTGCCCTCCACACTTGATTCCAGTCCTAAAGATCTCAAAACCCTCACTTCCCTGTCTGGAGGCTGTCTCCTCTGGCTTTTTTCCTCAGCTGTTCCATCACGGACAAAATATCACCTCTGCTAAGAAGCCTTCCCTGATTCCTCAGCCATTGTGTTTCCTCTGTCACCTTCCATATTTTCTCTTTGTTTCTTTCAGAGCTCCTATCATCAATGCTAATTATTATTATGCTCATTTATATACTTAATATCCATTTCTCCCAATAAGAGCAATACCAAGTCTTTTTCGTTGTTATTGTTCACCACTGTGTAGCCAGAGTCTTGCACACAGCCTAAAACACGATGAGAGATTAATAATAAATGGTTGAATGAATGAAAGCTGATAGAAGTTCAAGGAAAAGATGGAAAAGAAATCTCTCAATTATATAGGGTAAATTTAAACACAGTTCCCAATCTTGGAGCAAATCAGTAGGCAATAAATAAGGGCAAAATCTGGTTAATATGATTAACAAGATTGCTTTCAGAGACAAGCACTAAGTTTTTTAAAATACATTTATTTGTTTAATAACTTCAACTTATTTTACCTTCATGGGGTACATGTGCAGGTTTATTACCTGGGTATTTTGCATGACACTGAGGTTTGGGATACAATTGATCCCATCACCCAGGTACTGAGCATAGTACCCAGTAGTTAGTTTTTCAGCATGTATATTCTGTCCCCCCTCTAGTAGTCCCAGTGTCTATTGTTGCTGTCTTCATGTCCATGAGGGTTTAGCTTCCACTTATAACTGAGAACATGAGGTGTTTGGTTTTTCTTTCCTGCATTGATTGACTTAGAATAATGGCCCCCAGCTTCATCCATGTTGCAGCAAAGGGCATGGTTTCATTCTTCTTGATGGCTGTGTAGTATTCCATGGTATATATGTACCACATTTTCTTTATCCAGTCTGTTTATGGGCATTTAGGTTGTTTGCATGTCTTTGCTATCACAAATAGTGCTGTGATGAACTTACAAGTGCATGTGTCTTTTTGGTAGAACAATTTATTTTTCTTTGGCTATATACTCAATAATGGGATTGCTGGGTCAATTTGTAGCTCTGTTTTAAGTTCTTTAAGAAATCTCCGAAGTGTTTGCCACAGTCACTGAACTAATTTGTAGCTTGCTGATAGTGCATAAGCATTCCCTTGCTCCACAGCCTTGCCAGCATCTGCTGTTTTTTTGACATTTTAGTAATTGCAAACCACCACGGCACATGTTTACCTGTGTAACAAACCTGCACATCCTGCACATGTATCTTGGAACTGAAAATTTAATTTTAAAAAATTACAAAAATTAAAGGCCACATTATAAATTGCAACAGAAGAAACTAAGAAGACTCGAGAGGAAGGTGTGGTGTCCATACTAATTTTTAACATTAGCAGAATTTCATCATTTGAGAAAAGGCTGGAGGATTTGAATCTTGGCCTTTATGACTCTAGTGGTGATAAGCAGAAGAAGACATAGCATAGAGAAACCCTAGTTCCAGTGATGGACATCAATACTGGCTGATGATGTATTCTTAAGGTCTGTTTTCCTGCAATGATAGATTAAAAAGTTGAGTGCGCTTCTCAGAGATTTTAAGACACAGGTGCAAACAACCATGAAAATTTGGGGATATAAATAGTATGCTCTTTGAGATTACTGAGTTGGCATTAGAAGAAGCCTTCTAAGAGATCAGTCACTAGCAATGGAAGTCAAAGACTGTGTTGAACTGTTAAAATTTACTTTTGCAATTGGGTGAATATTCCAGTAACTTTTGTTTTTTGATTGTAAGTAATAAAACCCACTTAATCCAAAAAGGACAAATAACAAGTAAAAGGGACAAAATGTTATGAGGACCTTGAGGTTTGCCATGGAATCAAAGGCCTATCAATGGCATTAGCAAAGACTAGGAACATCAGCAGAAACCCATCCAAAACCAAGACAACTGTTCTTCTGGTCTCTGTTTCATACTCTTGCTCTCATTCTGTCCATCTGTGTGGTCTCCTCACTTTATCTATCAGCATGTGGTTTTTATAGTAGAATGATTTCTATTCCTTTGGGTATATACCCAGCATGTTGGCTTCATATTTATCTTTCTTTGAAGCCAATGTGACTCAAAATGGCCAGCACAATGCAAATTCCTTCCTCTCTTCAGAAATTCATGTTACTCACTTAAGACAACTGAATAAATCAACTAGCATTTCTGAATCTCAATTCCACTTTCCTGGAAAAAAGACTAAATTGACCTACCATATTCAGAAGTTTACCTCTAGTCTGATCTGCTATGGTCCAAGAGGAAGAGTTGCGTGCACTGTTGTTAGGCCTGCCCATGTGGGTGGGTAGAGATAGTGCAGCTCTAAGGGAAAGGGGGTTGTGGCTGGCCATATGCGCTAAAAATGCATCTACTAGACTGGAGATTTTTAAGTTAAAGACTATAAAGTTAGAGAATAGATCAAACTTGTGCTCATTTTTATGAAGAAAGCCTGGGTGTAAAGGAAACGCTCCTGAGTCATTCCCAGAAAACTCAGAATAGTCAAAAAAAAAAGAAAGAAAGAAAAAGAATTCTACATCTCCTTTTCTACTATTTGACTTTTTTACAAGTAGTCACCTAAGTTCAGCTAGAAAACCTTTTGCATTACTCAATGCCTGAAAATAGCACAGAGGAGAACTTTTCAAAATAAGAGACTTCTCCAGTCTCTGAAAAGTATTTCCCAAAGAATTTGTTGTCAGTTTCTGGTTTTGATGAACAGTTAAACTGTTACCTTGACACTCACTCTGGGCAGTTGTGCCAAATTAGATGTCTTTCATATCTTTACATCTACTGCCCACATATTTTAGTTGAGAATTAATAAGACAAGCTCTTGGAATTAAAATATGGTCCATAGCAGGAGAAAAGATTCTTTCCTCATCTGTGGATGTTATCTCTCCCTCAATAAGTTAGTAGGTTTTCTGAAATGAGATATAGCTTCCAACTTTTGCCTACATTTCTGAAAGCTAAAAAAACACGTTAGTAGCTAAATCGATATGTTATCTGTACAGGTAAGATCAGGAAATAGTGTAGAATAATGTGGCAATTTGTATCAGCTTCAGCCAAAAGTAACTTGTAAAATAAGGTGAGGGGGGAAGAAAAGAACTGATAAGCACTAACAGTGAACAAACATTATATAGCATATTTTTGAGTCCTAATTTTGTAGCTACCACAACTTTTATAATTAAGTCAAACAAAGATCTTTTACTGAAAAACTTTTTTTGAACAACTTTTGTGATTACAAATGTTTTCTTAGAAATAAGCCTGCATCTTCCACCATCAGGTTTCTAACACAAGCAACAGTGCAATCATTGCATTGAGCAAGTTAAGACTCCAAAGGTGCAACAGAAAATGTATTTACTGTCACTGCTATTAAAGCTTGCTCTGAGGAGCTGGTTCTTTCATTTTCATGCCCCTATAAACACTTGGAAAGTCCCCATGACTTTTCTCTTTATACTCATGATCATACGTATCTCTGTCTTCTTCCCTGCCTGGCACTTTCCTCCTAGTCACTCACTAGGCTACCTCTGCTGCCTCCAGGTTGAGGACGGAGAAAGAGAGGAGGCAAAGGTCAAGAAAGATCTCATTTTCATTGGTACTGTCATGGCAATTATAATTTTGATGCTGTTCGATCTGGGCAGAAATTTAAAGTTGGACTTTCTCTAAAAAAACACTTTGTGGATTCCTGGAAGCCCCCTGACATCCCACCATTGTCAGATTTCTTGCTGGTACTTCTCTTGACATCCCAGTCTCCTTCTTCTGTGATACTCTGGAGCAAGATCCAAGACAACTCCTCATGTGTGACCTTATCCAGCTCAAAGAAAATAACCACGCGTCCTTAGCTACACTAACTCTAAAGGAGCAAGTAGCGATGGTCTGGTGAAATGGCATTAAAAGCCCAATTTCTGAGCAGGTCAATGCTACTGTAACTACCTCTTTTCTCACCACAGTCACAGCCAGATAACCATAGTCTCCAGCTATGTAGATATATTTTTGAATAAGTCAGACAGAACTTTAAGAAAAGCGTGTCTAGCTCTCAACAGTGGTTCACTCCACTAAAACCTCTTTCCCTCAACTTGAAAAGAGAAACAAAGCACCCCCTTTACTCCTACCATACATAAACTGGGGAGAGTCCAAACACCCTAAGGGCCCTTCCAAAAAAAATCATCTTCAGGACTCCAGGTGAACCCTTCTATTCCTTTGAGGAGGAAGAGTTGCTAATGGTTGCCTGACTGGATTTTGAATACCCCCTTGGAAGTCTTTCTTGATGTTTTAATGCCTCACAAATGCAGAGTAGCTGGCTGCCCACGCTTGGAGCGTGCAGCGGAAAGTGAGGCTGATTTAGTTTCATTTTACGTTGTGCTACCCATGTGACCACAGACAACAAGGGCAATGCTTCTTCCACAGGAAAGCCTTTCAAAGGCCCTTCGAAATGAGGCTCAGGGTTCTTTAGAGTTTTCAGGTACTTCACATCCATTACAGTGTTTGTAACTCCTCTGTAAAATAGGAAGGATGGGTGCTAAATGAGGCCCTCAAAGAGGTAGAAGTGACTTGTTCAGAGCTCTGTGCTATCAAGTTCTGACCATGAATCCGGCGCCCAACCATGAGCTGAAAAAAATTGTAAAGCAAGCAGAATTGTTTGATAGTAGAATTAAAAGCCTAGTTTTTGGAGAAGATACTCTAAGACTACGAAGAGCCCCTGGAAAACAACCACCATCTCTCTAGTGACTCCTTATGGGAAGTCCAGGTATGTATATTTTGAATAAGCTTTCCAGGTGATTTTTTTTCTCTGTATATATACTTCTTGGGCTCTTTCCATTTCCTTCCTCTCTACCATTCCCACTCCACTACCTCTCCAAGAATCACGACCCTAACAGGTCTAAGAAAATAGTGGTAGTGATTCAAGACAGTTAACCAAAAGCCAGTTAACACAAAACAGTATTTGCAACCCAGAAGCAACTAGTTGTCTGTATACACAGCCCACACTTACCTGCCAATCTCTCAGCTTTGCCCATCTATTAGGTTGAAGATGTGTAGAGAATTCAGGAATGGTGAGCCAATAAAAGGAAAAAAGGGCCAGAGTCCATGCTATGGCCATTTATCATGATACACTTAACTACCAAGCACTTCTTAAATTACTATCTAAACTCATAAACTAAACTACACCAAAGATAAAGAGATAGCTGCCTATGACCTTTCTCCTGTCCTTATATTTAATTTCCTTCTGTTTTTCTCTTTCAAATTTTTTTCCTGCCAACTTGCAGCATTAAAAGAGATTGAGGAAAGTGATCCTAGGAAATAATACAGGTGTAAACAATTATATTTGACTTCAGGATTCCTTGACACACAAATCTTAACTCTGTCAGAATATTCTGAACACATAGTCATTGTTGCAAAAGACCTGGAGAAAGAATGAGAAAGAGTAATTTAATTTGGTGTGTGTGCAATAGAGAGAATAAGTTATAGGAGAGGAGAGGTAAAAGAGAATGATGTCAGTAATTATGTAATAAATATGTAAGAATTCAGTACCTCAAAATGGAATGATACCCAAACAAAAAATCTAAAATATGAGCCACTGGTTCTGGGACTGGGCAACAAGAAGAAGCTCGAAGCGCCTGGGGAGGCTGGCGGTGGGAGTTTGAAGAGGGTGAAAAAGATAACTTGCGGAAAGTTTGGCAACACTGACACCTGTGGTCATGTGGAAAATAGAAAGGATAACTAACGAATTCAGGAATCCGATCTGGGGAGACTGCCCTGCAGAGGGTAGGTGACCACTTGCTTGTAGATGTCTATGACAACAGGCTAGAGAAGACTGACAGGCTTGAAAAGGAACTATTAAGTATTCCATAAGAATTTAGAGGAAATGTGAAGAAGCTAGGACTTCCTTAGTTTGAAAGTTAAAAAGTATTCCTTATGCCCATTCTCTCCCAGCAAAATATTGGGCTAAGTTCAAATCCAGAGTGCCATCAGTAAAGCATGACTTCAAGTTAAAGATTTCAAGGCATGGGTGTAAGACCATTCAGAAATACTTAAGTCCTAGTAGGATTTCTAAATCTCTTGGGTATACTTCATAGACCGTCTCAGTTAAGCAGCTGGACTTTTCAGAATCATCAGGTTCACAGCTGCCAAAGGTAGAGAAGGACGTATCTAAGAAAGACATAGTGGTGTGGCTTTTGTCTAAAGACGTTTATTATAAAATAATGCCTAACAAATTCACAAAGTTTATAAAACAATTTTATTCACTTTAGCTGAAAGAGACAAACCGTTCAGGATGAAAAGATACCACTGGATCCCAACCTTCTTTGGGCAGGAAGCAGCCTGAGAAAACTACTCAGCTCTAAACACAGGTCACAGAGAAAAGGAAAGATAATTTTGGCATAACCAAAAGCCCCAAAGATTGAGCCATGAGCCATGGAAAAGTCTTCCCAAGGAGAAGGCCAAGACCATAACCAAGGAACTGACAAAACATGCTTGACTAGACTTTAGAATTGCTAGGGCCTAGTGACTACTATGTGTCTACCATTTCTTTTTGAAAGGAGGTGTCCATTGGGGTTCCCCTGTCTCTGAGCTGCCATGTGTATTGCGGAGGTTAGTTTCTTGAGTTCACAGGTCTTCAAATAGAAAGTAACTGTACTCTATAAACTGTGCTTAAGGACCTTCATCTGTACCTTGCCTTAATTTAGAAGATGAGATCCTGGACTTTGAGCTGATAGGAGATGACCAGATAGTAAATATTTTAGACTTGCAGGGTGTAAGGCGTCTGTCACAATTATTCAACTCTGCTGTTACAGCATGAAAGCAGCCACAGACAACATATAAATTAAAAGGCATGTCTGTGTTCCTGTAAAACTTTATGAAAATAAGTGGAAGACCATAGTCTGCCAATCCCTGATGTAATGGGATGACGTTTTGGTGATCTAGGACAAGACTAGTTTGTATATGAGAGAAACATAAATCATTTCTGACCAAAGGGTAAATTATGGAAGATTAAAGATGGCCACAAATCCTTTAACACTCCTCTCTGAGAATTTGGACAGACTCTGGAACTGCTTTGACCAATTAAACACAGCAGAAGTGACATCATGCTGGTTTCCTCACCCCTAAGACACTGGCAGCTTCTTCTTCCTATCTCTTGAAACTCACTCTTAGAGTCCAGAGGCCTGAGTGTAAGATTCCAACTACCAGCTGGAAAGACCATATGGAGAGATCTTTAGCTCATCTGCTGAGGGAGAGGGCCTCAGCAGAGTCACTGTGGTCAAGATACTAGGCAGGTGAATAAAGCTGCCTTGGACTCTCTAGACCCAGCTAGCTACCAGTTAAAAACTACCAAGTGACCTCAGTCAACACAACATGGAGTACAATAATCACCCAACCAAGAACTGTTCAAATTATCAACCCACAAAGTCATAAGAGAAGTGAAAGCCATCATATTTTAAGCCACTAAGTTTGAGAGTGTTTTATTGCAAGAAATAGATCCAATGCACGGATACACATACATATGCATCCACCCCAATATTAGGAATGGTTTGGGGATTATGGGGAATGTAACTTTGAAGTTTTCTCTTGTTTTGTTTTTCGTCATTTGCTGCATTTTTCAACTTTTAAAAAACAAGCTTAAAAGTTTTCTTCCTGACCAAAAAAAAAAAAAAAAAACGAAAAAAAAAGCAATTGAGAGGAAATCTGGACTCAAACAGATATATCATGGTCAAAATGATCCTTAAGAGAGAGCAATTATTTTTTCGGCTCCAGGAGAAGAGCCAGGCAAGGAGGCTGATGCAGAAACTTTAACAGATCCCAGAGGAAAGCTGATTAGGATCTAGCTGTGAAAATGGAGGAAAAGAGGCAGACTTTTTTAACATTACCTAAGAATATGAAACTCGCTACTCCACCTTTTGCATTTCATCATAGAGATGTAAAAAGGTCACAAGAATTGTACCCAATAGCAGTAAGACTGTTTCTCCATTTTTCTGTCTCCATCCTAAATTTAAGAAAGGAATAAGTGTATATAAGAGCAGGCACATTTTTGCATTTCATCAGACTCACAGGAACAATATTTGTGTTTTGTTTTTTTCAAAATTAATTCCTTTGTTTTAATAGTCTTTAAACATTGGAGTGTTCCAAAAAGTAGGCCACCTGCTCTGGACCTACAAAAGGCCCCACCTCCTAACCCCAGTTTACCATTGTTTTAAAACACACATGCCAAACTGAAATTTCTTAGGAGACATTAAGTATTTCTGCTGTACATTATCAAAGGTCATGGGCTGCCTCCTAATAGATATTCTAGGGATATATTGACCATATCCAACATGACTTTTGTGGCAGGAGAGACAAGCTGTTCTCTTCAGCAAAATGTCCAGGCAATCTGTACCCCACTTACTATATTCTAATAAGCCATCTAGGACACTTGTCAAAGAAGTAATTTGTATTCTAAGACATTAAATTTTACAGGCAAATATTTGACCCAATTTGCAGCACCCCAATTTTTTCAAATGTTGTATCTCTTCTTTTCTCCATCTGCACTTACACAATAACAATATGGAGAATCTGTACAACAGGTGGCTTATCGATATGCCTTGGAAGTTTAAATTTCTGCTTTAATTCTCCAGAAACAGAGAGAGGAGACATCTTAATGAAGGACAGCAGAACACATGAGAAACTAATGAAAAGAACATGATGATGCCCCAGAGATGCCTAATACATTGTGAATTCTATTATAAATAAAATCTGATTATTTTTAGTTTCTTGTCAGATGTATCCTCTAAGCTTGTCTTTCATTCCTGCTGCAGGAAATTCTTTACTGACACTCAATTGGAGAAATGATTATTTTCCCCAACTCATGGCTTTGTGTTTCTGGAAAGATGATTTTCAGCATGCAAATTGGATGCATCCAAAATCATTTTGATGCAAGACCAGAGCTTCACAACTCTTTTTACAATTTCAAAATGAGTTTGCTGCCCAAAGGAAAACATAAAACACACCAAAGCTAGAGAAAGACAGTAGCATCTCTAAATAGCCTAGAAATTTCTCCCTGCCTGGTGAACTGCTTTTATTAAAGAGTTTACTGTTTCTCCTCAAATTTGAACATATGTTTCTAAAAATGAAAAAATGGTGAGAAGACCAAGGGAAAGAAGTTGACAAACCATAACCACGTTAGCACCCAGCCCAAACCAACAGCAATAGAACAATGAACCTGGAAAGATGTTATTTATATAATAACGATAGTAAATAATTACATAGTACTTACTATATGCCAGGTACTACTGTAAACCCTTAGTGTATAGTGATTCATTTAATCTTTACAACAGGAGTAACTTTTATTTCCATTCTGTAGGTAAGGAAATTGAGCCACAAAAAGGTTTAAAAAATTGCCCAAAGGGTGGAGCCAGGATTTAAACACAGGCAGCTCTGGCTCTAGATTCTAGGCTCTAACAACAATACATCAGTGCCTAAAACATCCAGTTTAGGACAACTAAGAATGTACTATGGGTCTTGAAGAAATTGCTAGGTCTGTTTTCTTGGAACAGTAAGGCCAGAGAGAGAGAGAGGCAGACAGAGAGAATAGATACGCCGTCCTTTCTCATCTCTTCAAAAGTCTTCACAGTTTCTTAAGGATAGTGAAAAAAAAATGTTTCTCAGGGAAGGTTGGTGTCAGGGGAATGATAAAAACAGCAACACTGCCCAAAGCTCCATAAATTACTGCTGGAAATTCAACAAGAAAGCTTAATAGTCCGGTTTCAACCATCTCTCCTGCTACTTTAATAGACCAAGATGTTTAGATGAATTTCTTTCAAGTTTTTATAGAAAAACTAGGTTTACAAACAATCTGTTTGCAGAAAAAAAAATACAGTGAAGAACATTCCTGTGTTTTGATGGTAAATGTATTTTTGGTTGACAGTAATTTTTGTCATTGAGAGTCAATAGGGAACCCATGAAAGTTATTCAATGTCCAACAGATCCATTGAGTTATCATATAAAAGCTGTAACTCATCAAGACAGACTAAATGTGATGAATTGTATACTCTACTAGGGATTTTTGTCAACATGGTGAACTTAGGAAGATGTCTGCCTGAATACATATTGTTTTCATAGTTAAATAGAAATCACAAGTTACTTCAAAAGGAAAGCATGCCCACATCTGTCTTTTCTCAAGGCAAATTTTTTTTTCTCAGGATTTCATTTGCTTCAATTTATTATTTTTTTGGAAAGGAGAAATATGAAATCTGATAATGCATTGTTATAAATAACATTTAATTCATTTTATTTAAAAACTTTTATTTACTTATTTCTCTGCCTGAAGTCTACTTTATTAAAAAATTTTAGAGCCTAGTGAATTTTTTTTTTTTTTTTGAGACAGAGTCTCACTCTGTTCCCAGACTGGAGTGCAGTGGTGCAATCTTGGTTCACTGCAACCTCTGCCTCCTGGTTCAAGCAATTCTCCCGCCTTAGCCTCCCGAGTAGCTGGGACTACAGACACATGCCACCATGCCTGACTAATTTTTTGTATTTTTAGTAGAGACAGGGTTTCACTGTGTTAGCCAGGATGGTCTCAATCTCCTGACCTTGTGATCTGCCTGCTTTGGCCTCCCAAAGTGCCGAGATTACAGGCATGAGCCACTGTGGCTGGCCCTGGTAAAATTTCATATAGATATTATTCATTCACCCAGAACACACTGATTAAGCATTTACTATGTGTCAGGAACATTTCTAAGGAATAGAGTCCAATCTCATTTGAGAGATGGGGAAAAGAGAGCCAGAGAAGGAAATTGCCAGCTACAGGTGAGGCCCAAAACTAGCAGAGATGCTTAATTTTGAAGGCAATTTTTCTCCCTCTTCTGATACTGACCCACAAGGGTGAGACTGTACTAGGTGCTGTGTGAGACATGGAGCACACAATAAGAAACTTCCTTCCAAAAATCTTTTAATATAATTGTAGAAACAGAAGCCTATTAAAAGTAAAACCATAATACCAGAGGTAAGTGCCATTCAAGGCAACAATATAGAGATAAATGGTTGTCTCACAGAGGTTGACATCACTCATTCTACTTACTCTTCCTAGGTCCTTCGGGAAGAAGAGAGCACCTGCTTGGTGGGACAGGTACCATGCCAGACACATCACTCATAATTTTGTTTTCACAAGGATACTGAGAGGAAAATATTATTCTCAGTATATGTTCAGGAAAATGAGACTTGCAAGTAATGATATTACCTAAGGTCATATAGGTGGTTGTAGAACTGGAATTTGGCCCATGATTCTCTTACAGACAAGCCCAAGCTCTCTCTATTGCAGGACCCCACATCCCTTTACAACACATACATGCCAACTGGAAGCTTCCTTTCCTGGTTGTAGCAGACAGAAATGGAGGCTGCAAGGCATGATGGGAAGTGGCAGCTGCAGTGCACAGCATCTTCGGCTTCCTCTAGAAGCCACGGCAGTCTGGGAAATGGCATTAGGCACCATGGAGTACTGTAGCCAGCACTGCTCTTTCTGCATGCTACAGTGCACAAGGCAAAGTAAGCTTTTATATGTGTGGTAATTTGAATAATAATCCAGCAATTCTAGGTCTCCTCCCCCAACTTCCATGGGAAGAATATCTTCACTTCACTTAGCTTGGGCTTGGTCCTGTGACTCACTCTGGCCAATTCTCATTGCAGATTTGATGACAGCAGATTTGACACAGAGATTTGAAATGTATTTACATGGTTGGGCTTGTACCATCTGGCTTCCACCATCACCATGAGAAGAACATGATCCAGTTAGAGGAAGAGAAATACATGGAACCTGTCACCAGCCCCACTTCCCACATCTACATATAGCCAAGATCAGAAGTGAACAATGTTATTTGGAGCCACTGTGACGTTGGGTGGCTTTTAAGCTGCAAAAACTGATTGATTCCCTAACTTAGGCCAAGATTCTAATTCATTGAGTTTTGCCTCTCCATAACTTGTTTAACTTTAGCCATGTTATGAAACTTTGCATGTTGTATCATCATTTGATACTCTAAGGCAGGGGTCCCCAGGACGAGTGACAGTCAGTGGCCTGTTAGGAACTTGGCTGTACAGCAGGAGGTAAGCAGTGGGCGAGCCAGCATTACCGCTGAGCTCCACCTCCTGTCCTGTCAGCACCCGCCTTAGACTGTCATAGGAGGTGAACCCTATTGTGAACTGTGCATGTGAGGGTACACTCCTAAGAGAATCTAACTAACGCCTCGTGATCTAAGGTGTAACAATTTCATCCTGAAACCATCCCCCTATGCCCAGCACTTTGGGAGGCCAAGGCAGGAGGACTGCTTGGGTCAAAGAGTTCTGTGGAAAAATTGTCTTCCATGAAACCCACCCCTGGAGCCAAATAGGTTGGGGAGCACTGGTTTAAAGTACCTTAGGTTCTGGGACACTCTTCCCAGATACTAACCTCACCACGAAGGTTGTTTCAAAGTAAATAAAAAGGAGAAAGACAGAGACAGCGAGAATAATCAAATTGAAGGTGATGTCAGTGGTGGGTTTTGTATATACACTTATGCATAGTTTTAACAAAAAAACTACAGCATCTAGACAAAGAATGTCTGCCTCATTTTTGTGACAATGCAGTTTGACCATTTTAGGAACCAGATTTGCTGATATCTAACCTATTTATTATATTCCTGTGTTGGAAACATTCCACTGATGGAGAGCTTTCTTTGTCTTAGGAACGCTTACATTCCTTGCATCTATAAAACCCATTCCTACCAGAAAACTCACTATTTAGTTTTCCCTTTGTTCTTGGATGGATTTTAAAATAGAAAGAAAGTCACTTACTAGTCAATGCTTGATGTAGGGATATCCAGGAAACATCTGTGACAATTATTTTCCTGTTTTGCTTCATTTTATTGTTCTTTTCCAAACTGATGTTATTTCTCCAAAATAGCTACAGAAAATTCCATTTCCCTCACATAATGATAAATAAGCTGAACCGCAAAATGCACTCATTTTAATTTTTGCTACAATTCTATTAGATTTGCCTATGTTTTCACTCCATATTCTAATTTTTAAAGTTGATGTACATAGAATAAGTCATTACCTGACCCCTGCCCCTTCTCTTCTGGAGGGAGAACTACTTAAGTGCAGTCTTCATGTGACTTTCAGGGCTAGTGCTCATGCTTGTAACTATGAAGAATTAAAAAAATCACTTGGGAACCATCTTTTCCAATTATAGCTTTGTTAATTCTCAGATGAGCAAATATTACATGACAGCAGAAGAATAAGCAAAACAATGTAAACAAAATTTGAGGCAGATATTAATAATGTGGGACCTCTTTGAAGCCAGCCACCAATTTCTCCTCATCTAACCATGCACTATTTCCTTTTGTCAGCTATTTCTTGCCATTAATCCTTCTATAATTGCCAATATTTCACTCCAGTCTTTCAATCTTGCCAGGCAACAACTGTAAGTGCTTCAATGCTTGCATTGTGCACAGGCAGCTCAACAGACCAATATCAGCCTGATTTTACACAGATAGAACTCCATAGGAGTTATGCTACAGCAACTCTATATTTTCTTAAAAACTATGGGTGTTAAACTATAGGGAAGAAAAATATTAAAATTTCCAGAATGCTCCCTCCTTATTCTTTACTTTTTCTTCACACAGAGCAATATTTATCATTTCTAAACTACAATGACTGGCTCATCAAAACATTTTTAAAACCCTAAAAGTTATAAAATTTGTATAACATTCTTCGAAACATTAAAACATACATTTTTTTAAAACCCCAGGCTGGGCACAGTAGCTCCCGCCTATAATCCCAGCATTTTGGGGGGCCAAGGCAGGAGGATCACATGAGCCAAGGAGTTTAAGACCAGCCTAGGCAACAAAGCAAGAACCCACGTCTACAAAAAACTTAAAAAATGAGCTGGGTGCAGTGGCATGTACCTATAGTCCCAGCTACTTGGGAGGCTGGGTGGGAAGATCAGTTGAGCCCAAAGGTTTGAGGTTGAACTGACCTATGATTGCACCACTACACTCCAGCATGAGTCACAGAGTGAGACCCCATCTGGGAAAACAAAAAACAAAAAACAAACAAAAAAAAAGCTCTTTTAAGAAGGCAATTTGTCACAAGGATGAAATGTTAAGAATACTTGCTTATCTATTCTGTTGTATTGGCCTATTAAAAATACACACACACACTCACACACACATATATTGTTTAGAGAATATGTTATAAATATATATATATTTGTTTAGAAGTCAAATAATATAATAACGTATAGAAAATCAAAAAATACATATGGAAAGATACGTGTGTGTGTGTGTGTGTGTGTGTGTGTGTGTGTGTGTGTGTTTAGAAGTCAAAAGACCTTGGCTGGCATCATGGATCTACTCAAAGTTTTAATCTCGGGCAAGGCACTTACCTTTTCTAAACATCAGTTTTCTCATTTATAATATAAAGATAACATCAGACATGACAAAATCAGATAATTGCTGGGAATATGAAATTATATAATGTCAGGATTCATGTACTTAATGTTTAAATGGTACCAGAAATTGTTAAAAATCAGTTTAAAATGAGGACAAAAAATAAAAAAGAATAATTATTAACTTAAATTTAGTGATACTCAATGCTGAGATACTCCATTATTTTGACTACTTTATATCAGCTTTGAGGATGGTTTAACAAGTGTACTGAGTCTCATTACAGAGTCTTAGAGTTCTTTCTCTGAAATATCTCTATAGAATAATGTGGTAGGCTGAGAAACGATACTCAAAAAAATATTCCTATCCTAATCCCTGGAAGCTGTGAATGTTACCTTTATGACCAAAACTGTTCTTTGCATATATGATTAAGTTAAATATATTGAGATAAGGAGATTATCCTGTATTATCTGGATGGGCCCTACATGTAATCACAAGTATCCTTACAAGGAGGCAAATGGAGATTTTACACACACCGCAGAGGAATAAGCAATGTGACCATGGAGACCATGGGACTGATGCCTTTACAAGCCAAGGAATGTTGACAGTCACCAGAAGCTAGAAGAGGCAAATAAAGGAATTCTTCTCTAGAATACCCAAATGGAGTGTGGCCCTATTGATGCCTTGATTTCAGCCCTGAGAAAGTGACTGCAGACTTCTGACATCCAGTTCTACAAGAGAATAAATATCTGTTAAGACACAAAATTTGTGGTCATTTGTTATAGCAGGCTTAGGAAATTAACATAGGCACTTTAGCCTACAGCTAGTAGATATCCTTGCATAGGGGGCAAGACAGATATGCGTGATACAACCCTTTGCTTCATAATAAATAAGGTATGTAAAGCAACAAGTGTAGAGTAGCTGCTTATAAAATAGGCATCTTTCTTCTTACATTCTGTTGCAAAGTATGAGCACATGGTACTGTCAAATGGCAACCCTTTATTGAGAATCACCATATGCCAAATAACATTTAGTTGTCTATTTTTGTATATTAACTTTATTTCATCTCTACAATAATCCTCTAATCACATTTTTCAGATGAGGATGCCAAGAAACTGTAGATTATATAACCTGCCCAGGTCGCACAGTAATTGCCAGAGCCAGGACTTCTCCTGCAGGCAGTCTGATCCAGAGTCCATATTTTGTCCATTAAACAACACTGTGTCTCAGTGTAACAGAACAAGACACAAATGTGACTTTCAAGGAAGTTACATTCAAGAAGCAACAAGACAACAATGTAGAATTACTATCAACTTACATAAGATCCTTAGTTTCCTGGAAAAAAAAATTATATGTAGGCACATTTCTCTTAGAAACTCATTCTGTCCGGAGCAGTGTAACAATGCAGAGACAGCTTCTAGCTACAAGATATACTATGTGTCTGTCCAGCCTCTCCCAGGAAGGGTAAAGGCAGAGAGAAATAGAGGATCTGTTCAGAACTCCACATGACGTATTTTACCGCCCTAATTAGTGTAGCCTGAAGCCTGTCCCTGGTCAGTGTGGTCAACTATGTCTTTCACTCATTTCATCAACAAATAGTTATTGAGTGTCAATCACATGAAGAGGACAGTCTTAGCATTGCTGCCAGTGGTGCAAAGGTAAACAATACATCCCTCTGATCCTGAAGGAATTCACAATGTAGCAAGAGATCCAGGCTGCCATTTTGGGTTTCCAAAGCACTTCATGACCCAGTACTATTCCATCTGGGTCTCACTGCTTACCATAAACCATAGTGAGATACACTTTATTTGGTGCTGTTTGAATTATTATCTGTAAGCATTGCTGAAGGTTTTATTTCCATCATAAACAGAGTGTTTCCTTGGAATATTTAGAATGATATTTTAAGGACAGCTGTTCTAGGGGATTCTGTATTCTGTAGTCCTATTTTGTCTGCCCTATAGGCACTGAGGTTCTGCCCTATAGGCACTGAGCTATAAAAGCGACCCTGTGAAAATCAAGAATGCATGTCATTCTGTTCACACACTAGTCAAAAACTGAGTTCAGAATTCTGTTCCTCCTGAAAGACTTGGGTACATTAAAAGCATCTAAAACAGAATTTTTCCTTCACTGTCTGTGAGTCTTCAGACCCTGAGATAATAATGGAAACTTGCTGTATTTTTCCAATGTAAAAGAGAGAAAACTGACATCTCAATTTTTTCCCAGACATTCTGATTCCTCTTTCTCCCAGAGCAATGTCAGAAGACCTTGACCTGTTTTTTGAAACAGACTGCATCAGTCAAGATCTTGTTTCACTTAATATGTAGAAACAGCCCATCCTAAGCCTGAAGAGAAGAAAAATATATTTCACCTCTGTAGGTCATCTTTTATTCAACTTTAAACATTAACTAAAAGCTCTAAAATATTAAGTTAAGAAAATTATTGCATATAATTTTCATGACATTAAGAATCTGTTCTCTGAACTATTGCTCTAATCTTCAAAATATTAAAACATCAATTTGTGAACATCAACACAAATGTTTTCACCTCACAGATACTGCACACACAAAAATAAAATTTTTAATTGGGAGACTTTTGTCATCTACACTGCATTGTAGACAAGTTCTAGAAGCAGCATCCTTTCTTGGTGGACCACTGTGAATTTCTCGTATTTAAGGAACAGTGTTCACAGTTCCCTATTATATGCCATATGTGGATATACACAACACATGAATAAAATGCAATTGTTGTATCTGTCCACAAAAACAGTTATGGAACACTATATGCAAGGCACAGTGCTCAGTGACTTCCATTTATAATAGTTCATTTGTAAGAACACATAAACAGATGTAGGCCTTTATTCAAACTCCTGCAATGTGTCAGGCATAGTTTTAGGTGCTTTAAACATATTATTTTCAACCCCCCCAAATTAGAGAGGTAGATATTATGATCCCCAGTTTAGAGATGGAATTCTGGAAGGTTACATTGTAAGTATGTTGTAGAATTAGAACTTGAGTCTATGACTCCAAAGCCTCTTGCTTTCTCTCAGTATAAAATCACAAGCAACATGTGACAAGCAGTGAGTGGGTCCTACAATATCCATCTAGAAGCCTCTTCAAATTTCACCAAAGTCCTGCAAACCCAAATTAAACTCGTCAAGTGGAAGGGAAGGCAGTGAAAGTGTGCTAATCTCAATGTTTACAGATGATAAACAAGATAGACCAGACGCTATGTATACTCACGCAACACTAACCTTTTCTGAAACTACCTGGGACTGGTCGTGAGATATTGTGGTGAATGGGCCAGGATGCCACAAAACCCAAGTCAATTCAAAGCCTCATATACATAGCCACACACGCCCATACACAGTCTGTACATTGGCACATATACACACATATATTTATAGCCCATCCTTTTCAGAAATAGGCCAGGAATAACTAGCAATAGAGATGGCAGGAAATACATGAAATAAACCATAATAATTTCTTTCTCCACCTTAGGACCCATAGCTATGTATCCTGGCAGAATCCCCTGGAACCTTGAACACAGAGGTACAGAAGTCCTAATCTCCTAATTCACCACAAACTACCACAGAAATGACGCTGGTGTTTTTCGGGACCAGTAAGAGAAATACATGTCAACTCTTCTGATGTGAATGGTATGAAAATGAGTTTGTTTACAACTTCTGTGATGTACTCTATTCATACAATCTCCTTCTACCTCATCTGTAAATGAAATCATCTATGTCAGAAGATAAATATAAACATTCACTGAGGTACTAATGTATGCAAGAATAACAAGCCCGGTATCTTGTGCATGATAGATGTTTAATAAATTAAAATAAAGATACAGTACCTGCAAGTACTTTAAAATTCATCAGTGATTCTCAGAATTTTCCTAAATCTCGAAGGCCTAATCGGCCTTTTAAGAAAGAACCAGTATATGGAAATATGATTTTGGAGGTGGTAAAAATGTTACAGGATCTCTGAGGCGTCGATTTTTCTGGCTAGAAAACTCTGTGGCTGCAGGGCCCCTGCCCAAGTTCTTGTCCTGTGTCCAGGAAGAATGAGGTATGCAGACAAGTGAAGGGTGAAGAAGAAGAGTTTTATTTAGGGTTAGAGCAGCTCAGAGGAGTGGGTAGCTCCTCTCTGTAGGCAGGTTGTCCAGGCAAGTGTTCAGCTCTTAGCAGAGAGGAGGCCCTGGAGAGAGTGGCTTCTCTCCATAGGCAAATCATTCCCATGTCTCAGCAGATCTTTGAAGCTCTCAGCAGACAGGGTAGCTCCTCTCTGCCTGGCAGGTCCTCTCTGCAGCTCTCAGCAGAGAGCATATTCCTCTCTGCATCTGGTCGTGGCATTGTCTCCAGCTCTCAGCAACTTGTCATCGGGTCCCGTCGTCTCCAGCTCTCTGTAGCTGGTCATCGGGTCTCATGACTCTCTTCCCTCTTTGTCCTCCGGCTGTCCTTTGTCCTGCTCTGGCAGAGCCCAGGACTTTTATAGACCTCAGAGGGGAGGAAGTACATGCTAATTGGTCCATGGGTGGGCCCAGAAGAGGCACCATGAGTCCTCATTCTGGTCCACACAACTGGCAGCTGATCCCCCGGCCTTCAGGGCCTCCCTGGCCCAAAGGTGGGGCCTTACTGGGGACCCACATGCCTGTGGTCCCAGCTACTTGGGAGGTTGGGAAGAGAGGATCGCTTGAGCTCAGAAGGTCAAGGCTACACTGAGCCATGATCACCACCACTGCACTCCAGCCTGGGTGACAGAGCAAGACCCCATCTCAAAATATAAAAATAAAAAAATTACCTACTTTCAGCAGGTATTTTACCCACATCCTCTCAAATTCTAACAGAAACCCTGAAAGCTAATTACTATTATGGCCATATTATAGCTGTTCAAGTTAAGGCTAGAAAAATATAAGTCCAGGTCAGAAGAACTGCTAAGAAACAGAGCCTGAATCTGATGACAGATCCAAGTACATTTCAACACACTACATTGCCTCTCTATAAAAGGAGAGCTCACATTCTCATTTTTTAGTAATACTGATCAACTTCACTATTATCATCAGACAAGAATTGAGGGCCTACTGGTCAGCAACAAAACAGAGCATGGAGACGCAGCTCCTTAAAGAACATAGACTAGTTGAACAGCATGAAGAGATGATTAATGTTTCAAGACAACATATATTACTGCTTAAGGAGTAATATAAACAAGGGTTACCTGAGTTTTTGAGGACTAGAGGACTATCATGCTCAGAATAAAGGACATTAGAAAGACAACCTTATTTGCACCCACTTGAATGATGTTGCAGAACAGTTTCTTAACCCTGACTACTATTGATATTTGGGGCTGATTAATTCTTTATTGTAGGCGCTTTACTATGTATTGTAGGCTTAGTGGCATTCCTAGCCTGTACCTACTAAATTCCAGTGGCACTGCTCATTAATGATTATCAAAACTGTACCCAGATATTGCCAAAGGTCCCATGGGAGAGCAAAATCATCCTAGTTGAAATATGTTGTAGAAAAATATTTAAAGATATGCAAGGTTTTTATAATATTATTTTAAGTAAAATAAATTTTAAATAGTTTAATAATATAAAATAATCAAAATAGTATTTTAAATAAATAATATTATTTTAAGTAAAACATAGTCATAAAATGTACTATCTGGTCCAATTTCATTTCTTGAAAAAATATATACATTTATAAAAAATAGAACTTTAAGAATATCAAAATGTTAAAGTGATCATCAGCCTAGTGGTGGGATCATCAGTAATTTTTCTTTCTTCATTGTGTATTTTCTACTTTTTTTCCCATTTACTACAACAAATATAAATTTATTTTGCAGCATATTATGACAGTCTAGGAGTTCTAGAAAATTATTTTAAAATCTGCATAGGAAAATATCTAATTCTAGAAAAACAATAAATTTTAAAATGAAATAAAAATATTTCCTCATAAATTTAAACTCCAGGTTTGTGAGTCACACAGATTTTTAATCTTAATTTCTTCTACTTTGTAGTCTGTGGAACTCTAAACTCAGAAAATATTTATACCACAAACATTCATCCGGATAAGTTGGTGTCCCTGGATCACACAGCAAAAAAATGCCAAACTGCTCTGGAGGAATTCTTCCACATTGTAGGCTTTAAGGAATGGGGATTTTCTACCAAAGGGAAAAAAAAAGGTAACATATCTTCAGAAATGAGTCACAATAACTTGGGGATAAATCATCCCTGAGAAAGAGTCAATGGACACAAACAGGAATGTGAAATAACTGAAAGAGAATATAAATGCAATACGTTTAAAGTGATAAGAGAAGGAATTAATTGCACTACCTCAAAAGGTAAGACATTATGAAAATAAGTAATCAGTAACTATCTGGAAATCAGTGAAGCTTTGAGAAATGAAACCTATAGGTGAAAAAAAAATTAGACAATCGGAAAATAAATCTGAAAAATTCCTCTAGCACAGAGACAGAAATCATAAAAACCAAGTTAAAAATCATGGAAAACCAACTAACAACGTCCAATATTTTTTAAGTAAAAGTTTTCAAAAGATAATTGAAAGAACAGGGAGAGGCAATTTTAAAAAGTAGTAGTGAAAAATTGTCAGAATTGATTACATTCAAGAACTCTCAGCCTTAAGAAACCTAAGATAAACAGGTTAAAAATCTATAGCAACACACATAGCAGGGAATTGACAAAACAGGAAATAGACAACTAGATTGTTAGCTGATTTCACAAAAGCACAGTGGAGATTGGAAATCAATGGGGAAATAACTCCAAAATGTTGTGGAAGATAACTGTCAACCAAGTATTTTATTCTCAGATAAATATTATCCAACAGGGAACATACATTTTGAAAAACTGATACAGAGAGGATCCACAGGGAGTCACAATTACTTACTTCTGCTGAAAGAACTACTAAAGATGTAGTTTAGGAAGAAGAGAACTAAGCTAAAATGAATGAATGCGATGCAAAATGCAAAGATGAGCAATAAAATGGGTAAATGTGTAGCTAAATCTAAACAGATACTGCAGTGTAGAACAATAATAAAAATAAATAATTTGAAGGAAAACAAACAAGAGACAACTGAAACAGTAGATCATTTCTCTCTTAGGAAACATATGCAATTATTTACGCATAAAATAAATGTTTGGAATTTGTTTTAAAATAAAGAAGAAATAATTTCTTTTATTTAAAATAAAGAATACGGAGAAGGGATGAGGGAGAATGAAGAGGTACAGATGAAACAGATGGGACTTTACAGGTAGTTATTGAGGCCGAGTGAAGGGTACATAGGGTTTATTATATGTTTCGGTATGCTTTTGTGAATAGATGTGACATTCCATTAGGAAAAGTTTAAAATAAAATATTGAAAGCAGTAATATATAAAATAGAAAGGAGGATTCAAGTCCAAGAATTTTCTGTCCAGATATGTTTTCAGAGGAGTAGAGAAGTACTGATTACCTTTAGGCTTTGTTAAATCAAGAATAGTAGGTTACATATTTAAGGGCAGTTACTAAGTGAATAAATATAAAATAGATAATTTTCAAAACAATAAAGGGGAAAAAGAGGATAAAGAAGAGTAATCACTACAGTAGAAGACAGGGGTACAGAGGATAGAAACAAAAGAATGATATATAGAAAGTACAAAATAAGATGCTATAAATAAATAACGCTAGTAATTATATAAGCAAATAGATTAACCCAGTAAAATTTATAAGATTTGAGTATGGATTTAAAAAGAAAATTCAGCTATGGGCCAAAAAGGCCATATAAAGGTTGAAAACAAAAGGCAAATACTTAGCAGCATTATTGTAATTTAGAATAGATTTTAAGGCAAAAACAAATTACTAGAGCTATAATAGGACATAACACAGTGAGCAAAAAAGTTGTTTGAGCCAAAAACTTAAAATCATTCTTGACATTTTGTTCTTTTACATTATAAATCCAAACCATCAGCAAATTCTTTTGGCTGTATCTTCAAAAGAAATTTCCAGAGCCAGAGCACTTTTCACTACCTCCACCTCTATCTACTATTTTGGTCCAAGCCATTATCTTTCCCCTCCATTACGACAATAGCCCCCTAATGGTCTCTATCACCCTTGCTCTCCTTCAATCTGTTCCCATTACAGCAGCCAAAGCGATCCTGTTAAAACAGAAGCTATATCATATCACTCCTCTGCTTTAAACCTCCCAATGGATTCTCATTTCACTCAAAATATGAATCCAACGGCATTCAAATGGCTCTCAAGACCTGCTCAGTGTGTTTGCCCCATTGCCTCTATGACTTGTCTCCTACTGCTTTCTCTCATACTTACCCAAATCTGACCACCCTGGCTCCTTGCTTTTCTTAGAACATGTCATCCAGGGCATTTGCACTTGGGGTACCCTCTACCTAGAATCTTCTTCCTCCGGGTATCCGCAGGACTAGCATTCTTATGTGCTTCAAGCCTTTGCTGAAACAACTCCTTTTAAGTGTGAGGTCTTCACTGTTCTGCCCATTTAAAATTGCAAGTTATCTCCCTCTAACATACCCCGTCACCATCCCCAGCAATTTTTCTACATTATACACTTAACCCCATCTAAAAAATTACACATACATATAAGTAAACATATATGTACATGTATGTGTTTGCATGCATACAGACATATATGTACATGCATGCATTTATGTATATATACATACATATATCTTATGTTGTTTGTTATCTTTCTTCATTAAGTAGAATATAAGGCCCAAGTAAACAGTTTTTTCTCTTTTGCTCATTGCTATATCCCTAATCCCTTAAAAATAATGTGATAATAGAATTTATTAAGTGAATGAAGGAATTTGTTCACCTAGAAAATACAATTCTTTTGAGCTTATATGCACCTAACAATAAACACAGTCATTAAATAGTCAAGGTAAAATTAAAAATAATTACAAAGAAGAAATATTTGGAAATTTTAAAACACAGTTCAAAGACATCCTAACGGGTGGTAGGAAAATTTAGAGCGAGGTAAGTGTGAAATAGGGCATATTAAAATTGGTAACAAACACATAGTCATCTGATTTATAACAAAGGTACCAATTCAACTCAGGAATGGTGATATTCCAATAAATGGTGCTGAAGCAATTAGATATGATTATAAATATCATAATCATAGACAAAAATTAAATTAGACATAGCTGTACACCTAAGTGTGGAAGCCAAAACAATAATGTTTCTAAGAGAAATGTAAGATAATACACTCTTGAGTTGGAGATAGATAAAATCTTTTTAAGATATAAAACACACTAATAATAAAAGAAAAAATTAATACATTTGACTTCATTAAATAAAGAACATCTGTTCGCCAAAAGTTATCATTAAGAAGGTAAAAAAAAAAAGACTAACTGCATACTGGGAGAATACGTCCATCAAACAAAGGATTTGTATCCTACAAATCAATTATATTTGTACCCATAATGATATTTTCAATTATCTAAAAAACAGAAAATGCAATTTTAAAACAGGGAAAATATTTCAGTAGGCACTCTACAGGAAAGAATATCAATACACTATTTACCCAATAAACATATGAAATGGTACTCAAATGCCATTAGTAATCAAAGATGCAAATTAAAATGACAAGGGGATTTCACACACCCACCAAAATGTCTAAAATTTAAAAGACCGACAGCACCCAACGTTGGCAAGGATGAAAAACAGCTGTAACCTCTTTGATTGTGGGATGTAATGTAAATTGGTATAACAACTTGGAAAAACAGTTTGGCAATATCTCTTAACTGAAACTAAACATTTATGTACTCTCTGCACCTAGCAATTCTGCTCTTAATTATATACCCAAGGAAAACAAATAAACAGTATGGTTTCTTATATAGAAACATCTCTGAAAATCTATTGACAAACTAGCAGAATTAATAATACAGTACAGGATATTTTATGGATTCAAGATCATAATAAAAAAGGAAATATATTTCTATCATGAACAAATCCTTTAAAAATTATTTAAAAGCTATCATTTACAACAAAAACTATCTAAAATATTAGTTTTTATGTATCCAATATAAACACCATTAGGTAACTATAAATAAATCTGAACATGTGAGAAAGGCATAAAAAGTTTATTACTGAAAAATGTATATAAGGCCTAAATTAACAGAAAAATATGCCCTAACAAAAATTACACTTAAAGGTGGCCAGTCTCTGCCAATTAATCTTAAATGCTATAAATTCAAAACATTATTTACCAAAGTCTTGTTACCTATGGCTAAAATTCATAAGAGGAAAAGGTTAAGACGAGGGAAGACAATTTTGAAGAGAAGTAATTAAAAGACCATCACCCACAACATATTAAAATGTTCCATAATGCTGCATACAGTAAGTTAAACAGTGTGGCATCAGCACAGTAATAACTTCTAATATACTCATAGATCTGGTTTTAAACTATTATTTATAAACATTTTAAATAAGATTCATTCATAGCTAAGTAATATCTCAGTAAACATACAACTTCATCAGTCATCAGTAAAATACAAACCAAGGAGAAACTATTTTAAACCCATTTGGTTGGGGAAAAATTGTTAATTCAATAATCCACATCAGTACCAGAGATGTTAGAAAATGTTTTTATTTATACACAAATGCTGAGGTACTAAAATTAATACAATCTGTTTTATAAAGCAATTTGACAATACCTATAAAAGTTCAATATAGGCATATCCTAGCAATCAACAATTCCACTCTTGCACATACCCACAAGATGAGGAAAACACAGATGTTCACTGGAAGAGTATTGGCAGAATGTGGAAACAATCTAACTGTCCCTTGGCAGAAAAACATTTGAATAATTTAAATGAATACAGTATCTACATGGATAAATCTTTTTAAATAATGTTAAGAGTGAATAAAGGCAAACTGCAAAAAGATACACAACACTGTTTATGTCAATTTTTTAAACCTGTAAAATAAAGCATATATTACTTTGAGATGCATAAATATATGTATTAAATACTAAATAACATTCATAGAAATGCTATACATCAAATTCAGGAGAGAGGCTGACCTGAGAAGAGAAGGTCAAGAAGGCCTGGAATAGCTGGGTTTTAGTCATATAATAAGTTTTTATTTAAAAAAGAAGAAATATTAAGCAAATTTAGAAAAGTATATAATCTTTGTAATGAATACATGGATAACTATACAACTTTCTGTATGTCTCTATTATGTTTGAAATCTCTTCTAATTTAAATATTTTGAGTAGTAGCTAGAATAATCTTTGGCTTGAAAAAAATATATGTTTCTCATCAGTAGCTATCCCACTGCACAATTATCTAAGGCTTTGTCAAAATTTCAAAGGGAAACAGTTTATTCTCTTGTCTCTCAAACTAAGGCTTATGTATTTGGATCCTATTTTAGATCCCAGGAATCTGCACCCTCTCTCTGCCTGACCACTCAATCTTCCCCTCTTGTATCAGATTTCTGTGTTTCATTGAAATACAATGAGAACATGACAAGAGCAGCCAGATCTTAAATTCTCTTAACAAAGCAAATTGTGTTGCTTTGTTATTACACAAAACACATTGTTGTTTTGTTTTCTTAAATAAAGCACTGAATCAATTTAGGTTATTAAAGCATGACATGCCGCATCTTCACAATCACGCTAAGTATCTCTATACAAGGCTTCAAATCCAAGTATCCTCCTAAACCTCAATCATTTCACCAGCTGCTATTAAAGATAACCTTCGCTTCCTTTTTTAACTGGAAATGAAAGGTTAAAAAAATATATAGCACCCAGGTGCTCACTGCTGTCTTCACATAGCATCCCCAGAGATGCTAATTCTGTTTTAGCTTAGAAACTAGTTTTTCTAAACTGAGAGTTTTTTAAGATTGTGACAGTCATTGAGTTAAATATGTAAGCTGTTTGGCACTAAGGAATCACTACTAACTACAAAAAAAAAAAAAAAAAAGGAAAATTTACTATTTGTCAAATGAGGCAATAAGAGGTCCAAACTCCTAAACAGAGTATTTGGATTAGGAAAATACTGAATAATAGCTATGAGCCTGATCAGGTACAAGTGACCTACTCAAGAGAAACAAATGTGTATTTAAATTTTCATCATATTTCTATATTTAACAGAAAATCAGCTTAGCAGTTAATATTATCAATGGGGGATATGCAAGTAAAGAAAAGAAATACAACAGGTACATTTGACTGGGTTTCCTTTTACATCAACTTGAAGCATATATTTAAATTTTGTGTACCTAGTGTAACCAAATTGATTATTTTAATTAAACAGCTTATTACAAAATTAAAAGTTGGCCAGATACTTGAATTAACTTATTGTTTGTGTGGAATTGCTTGAGTTTTCTTTTTCTTTCTTCTTCTTCTTCTTTTTTTTTTTTTGAGACAGAGTCTCGCTCTGTAGCCAGGCGCCAGGCAGGAGTGCAGTGGTGCAGTCTCTGCTCACTGCAACCTCCACCTCCTGGGTTCAAGCAATTCTCCTGCCTCAGCCTCCCGAGTAGCTGGGACTACAGGCATGTGCCACCGCGCCCAGCTAATGTTTCTGTAGTTTTAGTAGAGACGGGGTTTCACCATGTTGGCCAGGATGGTCTCGACCTCTTGACCTCGTTATTTGCCCGTCTCAGCCTCCGAAAGTGCTGGGATTACAGGCGTGAGCCACCACGCCACCCGGCCTCTTTCTTCTTTTAAACACTAACCACCGAATAGAACAAACTGACAGCACAGTTGGTGAACAAAACATTTGCCTTTCTTTGTACCAGGCTGATAGAGTATGATACAGTATGACCTATGTTTGTTTGTGTTTTCTACTAGCTTTTCAAATCAGTTCAGGATGTGCATTTCTGGATGAGTGTCCAATATTACAATTTCTCTTTTGCATTACATCACTTCCAAAGGGCTTGCACAACACATCAAATACCAATACCTTTCGTAAAACTTCAATTTCATAAAAACAAACAAAAACGACAAAGCCTTCAGCACTTGCCTCTTAGACTTTTGCTGAATAAAAATTTGGCCTTAAAAGTCTGTTATACAAGTTTTCTACCTAAACCTGACTAATCCACAAATTATACAATACAGTTTTTAGGTTTCTAAAAGAAATTATCCAACTGTTAAATTGGGTAAAAGGCAAGAATTATTATAGCAAGGCCAGAAGCTGCTTTAAAAATAAAGCTTTCTAAGCTAAGTGAAATGATGTTTGTGTAATACGTATGGAAAATAATTGTCAGAGAGCAGTTATATTTTCTAATAGTTTTGATTTGGATTTACATTTATAAATCAGTAATAGCTACTGGATAAGTTCCCACATTGTGCTGGCGTGCTTTTTTGTATCCTTTCATAATTGCTAGAGGAACTTGTACCTGACAAACCATCTTCATTGCTTTGTATTATTAAGCAAAAATCAGTAAGCTTTCTCTAAATTTTTTTCTTTTTCTTAAATTCCTCAGCTAATACAAACATAGCTTTTTTACCCGATAAAGGAGATGTTAATGAATTTGTTTTTTCTGGCTTTGCAATCCACTGAAATCCCTGCATTTCATTTCATTGTCTAAAACTGTTCACTGCTATGATTTCTGTAAATGGAAAGCAAAGAACACATTTTTAAAATGTGCTTAACCTTGAATGAAATACTTAAAGCATATCCTTCATTTTTTGTATTAAGAGAAACTAGGAGGGGAGAGAGAAAGGAATGAAACACAGCTTCAGTTATTTGAGTACCTATATTCTAAACAAATTTTAAAAAGGCATTTACCTGAAGTTTACTCATAGGAACTTAATATACTTACTATCTCTATACTTTTATCTCTCTTTTATTTCCTCTGATTTAGAAGTGACTTAATTTATAAGACGATCAGCAAGCATTTGGCCAAGAAATTAGGATGCAGGGAAATTTTCTTAGGTCTATGAAAGATTCTCTATGAGTTATTGGACAGACACACGTAACAAGACAACTAGAAAAATAAGACAGCTTATGATAGGAATCAAATGATGAGAGGTGTGATGTATAATTAGGATTAAAATAAATCTTGCATGTAAAACACTCAATCTTTGTTATAAAGTTAAGTGCCCCATAAATAGCTTAATGGAGTACAAATCAGAGATCATGCCTAAAAAGGTCAGTTAGGGACTTAAAAAATTTTAACTCTCCTAAATCCTCAACATAGAGTCTAGAGATTGACATCAGAGGGCTGGGAACTAATCAAGTTTAAACTGTATCAAAGAAAAACAGCAAGAAGTCAAGCCAATGAAGAAAACAGAGAAACAGACAAAAATAATTTTTGCCTTTAATGCCCTTGAATAAAATGGATGTTATGGGACTAATGGGAGACTTTGTTTTTATTTCTGAGAACTAAAATGCAATGTGGTGAGAGACTGATGGGTCAGCAATGGAGTTTTAATTAGAAAATATCAAAAGCCACTCAGAATGGATACAGAAATTTGAAGTCCTCAAATGTCCACCTCATGGGTAACTGCATTAAAAATCAAATGGGATAGCCAAGAATACCAAGAACCATGTAAATTTTGGTGGGAAATTTTGGAATAAAGATTAAGATGAGGAACCAATTAGAGTGAAGATGTATTATCTTGAGCTGAAATACAGAAGGATATCTGACTTTCCTTGCTAGCCACAAAAAAAATTGAAGAAAAACAGAGACTGGCTTAGGTCCCCTTAGTGCGTGGAAGCAGGAAGCAGAAATTGCATAGGCTTGTAACTTCTCAATTAAAACATGGCACACTGATTAGCCAATTAAATTAGCAATTGTTCCTCCCTATAGAATAGTTGGAAAATTGACTGTGGAAGGAGCCAAGCGTGGTGTGGGGAGGACTGATGACCTCAGGATTACTGTCTCCTTCTTATTCCCTCATCCAACCATTATCTAGGACGATTTAAGCATTCAAGAAGAACCACAGCCTCACAACTACTTAACCTTCTCAACCTTCAACTCCAATCATCGTAACTTAACCCTGTGTCAGCGACCCTTCTGACCTGCCCGGACCCTCGGACCCTTGTCGCTTGAACCCCAAAGCACAACCGAACAACACGAGGCGATTCAAAAGCTCAGGCTTTATTGGAGAGTCTCCGGGCGGGCTGGACTCGCACACAAGGGAAGAGCCAGCAACCACGCGCCGGGTTTCTTTGTTCTACGATTTTTATAGAGGCTGGGGTGGTGGGAGGTGCCGGGAGGTGGTGAGAGCTGATGTGACAGGTAGTGATTGGTTGGTCAGGCTGCGGGGCGGGAGCCGGGCGAGAAGCTAGGGGAGAGCTGATGAGGTAGGTGATGATTGGTCGGTCAGGCGGGCAGGGCGGGAAGCTGGGGGAGAGCTGATAAGGTGAACTGTTGAGCGGGCGTTTGGGTGGGGTAGGAGATTCTTGTGCAAGGGGTTTTTCAGATAAGTTTTTCCTACAGCCAGGGCCTGAGTGGGGGTTGTTGAGGACCCGTGAGCCCTCTTCCAGACACTACTACACTTTATATTAAAAATCACTTTCAAGGTAATTAAATATTTAAAACTGTAAAGCAAAATTGTCTAGACAAAATGATGTAGACTCAACTCTCCCCCATTCTTCCCTGGTAACTAAACTACAAACCCTGGAAACGATGCAAGAGACAATCTAAGGGTAACTCTGAAAGGTGGAACAGAAAGGTAAAATAATCAGAGATTCCAGGACTGGAGGAAGAACATAATGACAGAGCATTTTATCATTCCTCATCCAACAGAAGAAGGCGAGCCAGCCCTGCTGCCCAATCTAGCAACAAAAGGCAATGTGTTCTCTAATCATAATGGAATCAAACAGAAACCAAACAGGAAAATCTCTAAACACTTGGAAATTAAACAGCATACTTCTAAATAATCTGTAAGTCAAAGAGAAAGGCTTGATAGAAGTAAAATAATATTTAGAAATGAATGAAAACAAATATATATCAAAATATGTGGAATTCAGCAAAAACAATGCTGAGGGGAAAATTTATAGCACTATGTTCTTACATTACAAAATCAAGAAGTCTCAAATCAATAATTTTTTACCTCAAAAAAAGTCTAAAAGGAGAGCATAATAAACCTAGAGCTAGAAAAAGACAGGAAATAAAAGCAAAAATCAATGACATTGAAAATAGAAATTAATATAAAAGTTTACCCAAAAAAAGCTGGTTCTTTGAAAAAAAATCCATAAAATGGATAAATTGCTATATAGCAAGACTAACAAAAATAAATGGGAGAAGAAACAAACCACAAATATCAAGAATGAAACAGTGGTATCACTACAGATCTTGCAGTTAATAAAAGAATAATAAGAAACCACTACAAACTTTATGCCCATAAATTTAACAACTTGGATGAAATGGAACAGTTCCTGAAAAACTATAGACTACCAAAACTCAAGTAAAGTTAAATATCTGAATAGTCATATGAGCATTAAATAAATTAAATTTGTATCAATAATTAAAGAGTTCCCATCCAAAAATTCCCAAGGTCCAATTGATTTCACTGGTGACTTCTCCCAAATATTTTAAAGAGAATCAACAACTATTCAGTAATTTAATATCATGATTAACTACTGATCCACACAACGTCTTGGACAACTCAGGGGAGTTATGCCAACTGTAACAGTCAATCCCCAAAAGTTAAATATTGTATAATTCCATTTAAATAATAATCTTAAAAATAAAAATATACAGAAATGAAGAAAAGATTAGTGGTTACCTGGGGTTAAGCATGGACAGAGATGAAGGAAAAGAGTATGGCTATCAAAGGGCAACACCAGGGATTCTCTGGCAGGAAGAACTATTCCATACCTTGATTATATCAACGTCAACATCCTAATTTTGATACTATACTACAGTTTTGCAAGATGTTACTGTTAGGGGAAACTGGGTAAAGACTGTATAGGATCTCTCTGATTTATATCTTACAAGTGTATGTAAATCTAAAACTATCTCAAAGTAACAATATTAGTTTTAAGAAATTACAGAGATAATAAATGTAAATTTCTATAGATTAAAAGTATTTTATCAATGTTAATTTCTTGATTTTGATAATTATATTGGGCTTATGAAAGATAATACCTATGTTTTTATGTTTGAATTGATTGGTAAAGGAAAAAATAAACCAAAAAAATGCTAAAAAGCAAAAATATAATATTCTGATCTTAAGAGAGGATTTTTAAATTAAATGACAATAAGTACTACCATAAAAGAAAGTATTGATTAGTTTACTACATTAAAATGAAAAACTTATATTCATTAAAAAATCGTAAAGAAATAGAAAATATAAGTCACCATGTGCTATAAGATATCTGCATTAATAGAACTGATCCAAAAAAAGTCAATGATACATATCAAGTATACTTCAAGGGCCAACAATCTAATGGAAAAAACTGCAGAAGATATGGACTGTTACTTCACAGAAGCTAACATATGAAAAAGAAAATGTTCAATCTAATTCGTAATCAAGAAAAATAGAAATTAAGACCTAATGAGGTAACATATTTTATTTATTTGCCTGGTAATATTGAATACAGAGAAAGATTTAGACTAGTAGGAGCTGTGTGTGGGCTTATAAATACATTCAACTGGCTTGAAAAAATGACACTATTTTATAAAATCCCCATTCCCAATCCCATCCCTAGGTTACTGTCCTACAGAAAATCTTTCACTAATGCACTTGGAGATACACAAAAATATTCTTGGCAGCACTGTTTATTTCCAAGACATTGGAAACAAACTGAACATTGTAATAATAAAACAAAAAAAGTAAATATTGTGAAATGAAGAATAGCCACAAATAGCAACACCAAAGGCTCTTAGAAAGAAAACATCAAATCAAAAAAGCAAGTTGGATACTATATATGTATTTCATAATAGGCATTTTAAAAATTTATTTTAATTTATATATTATATTCAAAAACATGATATATTTTAACAACAAACAGCTGAACATTATTTTTTCATTATGGTATATTCTACAAATTCATATTTTTCATAAATCAACAGTTGAAATATAGCTAATGTAAGTATTTATAATGACCAAAGTTTTCAAAATGTAAATCCTGAGCATTTTTTTCACTACAATCTCAGTTTTGCATTTTCAAAATGATCCAGGGCTATACATACATAATTCAAAAATAGTAGCAGAGTTTAAAATCTGAGAATAATTAGTTTCTCTTAATTACTTTTATTCTGATTCACATTTGCTTCTCTTGATGTAAGCAGAATATATTTAGTATAATCATATAAGTATTTCTATTTATTTGATTTTCTACTTAGCACAGAATTATAAACATGTTGGCTTAATCTTTATCTATTTAACATGGCATGATATTATAAATAAATATTTTGGTTAATATATTTCCTCAGAGATGTTTAAATGAATTATTTCAACTGCTGAAGATATTCAACATTATTTTCATATTATTAGTATTAAAATTCCCATTTGCATATGGGATTTTTTTTACCAACCTCTGTAATTTCAAACTCTGAAAAAATACAAAACTAAATTCCTTTTTAGAAACTCCATGTCTGATAAATAAAATTATTTAACAATTTGGTGTAATATTTACAAATCCGCAAAATAGCCAGATCCTTAGTTGATGCCAGAGTCACTGCATTATTCCATGACACTTCAGGTAAAAAATAATAATAATGGCTGCAAAAACAATTCAAGAATACTGTACTAAATGCAACTAAACTAACTATAACAAATGCAAAGTATCAGTATTTAAGTGGATTAGTTGAAGTGTGCCATTATTATGCCAGGATGGCATAACACAACACCATGGCATGTACCATTATATCAGAGTAGAGGAAACCTTTCTCTTCTCTTCACATTTGCATACAGTTACATTTAAATTATAGTCTATTTTGTATAATAACTGGCAGGTGTTATAATGAAGATATTAAATAACATTCCATTTTTTTCATTGAAGAAATCAAAATATAGAATAGCCCTAAAGAAAATGAGAGCTGTGTAAAGGTTTTATGAGTATAGAAGCATCTTCATATATGTAACAGGTGACATGCAAACATTGGAACACCAGAATTGGCCACCATAATTCTCTAATCTCTATATTTCTAACTGTATATAATCTGAAATAGGGAGATTATACTCACAATCAGGGAAAACTACTGCTAAATTGTTCATGCCATTACATAACAAAATGGCTAAAATGGTCAAAAAGTAATGAATCTGGAAGTCTTTAGCAGACATATTCAGTGTAACTTGCATCACACTTAAAAGAGAAAAATAGTGTTAAAAATTAAAGATCTTTTATCTTCCCTTAGTAAATAATCTTTTCTACAGAAACAAAATTACTTGAGTCTAAATCCTGTTGTAAGTACCATGTTAGATATCTTACATATATTATTTCATTGAATCCTAACAAAAACCCCTTGATAAATATGGCATTCTTTCCAGTTTATAGAGATGAAAACATAGAAACTAGGTAATCTGCCCATGTTGGTACAGGTAACACTGGCTTTAAAGTACATATTAGGCTTCAACATAATTCATATTCTAAAACAGTATTTTCCAAAGTGCATGATACAATTTGCTAATAGATGCTAAGCTAAAGGGAAAATTGATTATGAAAGTTAACTTATACAAGGATAAGTTATAAAAGCACTCAATAAAGACAAAAAATATAATATTTTGTTCCCTAAACAAAATATTATATATCATTTCTAAAGACCTAAAGGACTTAAAATAAATGCACGAAAATGAAAACTCAGCCATAGCTTGTGAAAACTCATCCATACCTCATGAGAAAACTTATTTTAATAGCTATACCAGTAGTATTAACTAAGCTTTGAAAAGTCATTTGTATATAACATGGATTATTAATAAATATAAAATTAAATGACTACAATGATGCATAATAACTTATTAATAGCAATTGGAAGCTATTTTTTTTCAAAACTTTAGCAAAAGATATTTTTCTTATAATAAACTTTGAGTAAATGTTCCTAAACCAGCTGCTGCCTGGACAAATAATCTAATAATTTTATCATAGGCTCTTTAATTGCTGCTTTCAAAGTTTTTAAAATCTTATTTAAATATGAAGATGATGTGAATATTTCCCAAAATATAAGGTTTTTTTTTCTTTTAACCTTTGACATTTGAATTATTAAGATGTAAATTATTTTAACATATTTGTTGTACATACTGCAGTGTTTATATATCCTTCCTTACATGTCCTTTCTTCCTATCCTTCTGGAAATGATCTATCTTTTTTAAATAATGTTTTCATTGTAATGAAAGGCATATAACATAAAGCCAATTTTAGGGTAGAGTTCAGTGGTCTTAAATGCATTTATAACTTTCTAAAACCATTATCCTCATCCATCTCCAGAATTCTTTTCATCTTGTAAAACTGACACTCTATACTTATTAAACAATAACTCCTCATTCCCTCTCCCCTAGTCCTAATAAACATCATTCTACTTCTGTATTTATAATTTTCACTACTTGAAGTACCTCATATACATGGAATCACACAATATTTGTCTTTTTGTTATTGGCTTATTTCACTGTTGTGAATATGCTAGAAATTCCTTCCTTTTTTAGGGTGAATAATATTCTATTGTATGCATAAACTACATTTTTCTTATTCCTTCAACTGCCAAAGAACACAGAATTGTCTTCATATTTTAGCTATTGTAAATAACACTGCTATGAACATGGTTGTGCAACTATCTTTTTAACATGCTTCTTTCAATTCTTTTGTGTATATAGGCACAAGTTTACACTTGTAAACTATGTGAGATCATATGGTAATTCTATTTTTTTATTTTTTGAGGAACTGTCATACTGTTTTCCCATAGTGACTATATCGTTATACATTCTACCAATAGTGAACAAGGATTCCAATTAACCTATGTCCTCACCAACTTTCATTTTCTTTTTAATGGAAACCACCCTTATTAGTCTGAGGTGGTATCCTACTGTAGTTTTGATTTGCATTTCTTAACGATTAATGATGTTAAGTATCCTTTCATGTACTTACTATTTTTATATCTTCTATCTAGAAATGTGTATTAAAGTCCTTTGCCAATTTTTGGATTGGACTTTTTGTTGTTGTTGAATTTTAAGAATTCTTTATGTATTCTGGATATTAATTCCTTGTCAGGTATATTCTTTTTTTCTCCCAATCTATTGGTTGCCTTTTTACTCTGATTATAGTGTTTTTTGATGCCCCAAATATTAAAATGTTTATAAAGTCCAATTTTTTCATTTTTTCTTTTGTTGCCTATGCCTTTGGTGTCATATCTAAGAAATCATTGTTAAAATCAATGCCATGATGCTTTTGTCCTGCATTTTCTTCTAAGAGTTTTATAGTTTTGTGTCTTATATTTGGGTCTGTGATTATTTTGAGTTAATTTTTGTATGTGGCATTAGGTAAGGATCCAACTTTATTATTTTGTATGTAGATACCCAGTATTCCCAGTACAATTTGCTGAAAAGAGTGTCCTTTCTGCATTGATTGTTCTTGGTACTACTGTCAAAATCATTTGATAATATATGCAAGGGTTTATTTCTGGGCTGTCTAGTCTATCCTGTTGGTCTATATGTCTGTCTTTATGCCAGTAACATACTGTTTTGAGTACTGTAGCTTTGCAGTAGTTTAGAAATCAGAAAGTATGAGTCTTACAGGTATGTTCTCCTTTTGCAAGATTGTTTGGGCTAATCAGTGTCTCTGGAGACTACATAAAATTTGAGATGGGTTTTTATGTTTTTATTTAAAAAAGTCCTTAGGATTTTGATAGAAATTGTGAACACAGGGTATGTTTACATTTAGTAATGTCTTCTTTAATTTCCTTCTGCAGTGTTTTATAGTTTTCATTGTACAAGTCTTTCATCTCTGACAAATTCCTAAGTACTTTATTCTTTTGACACTATTGTAAATAAAAATGTTTTGATAATTTTCTTTTCAGATTGTTTATTGTTAGTGTATAGAAATACAACTGATTTTGTGTTGGAATTTTGAGTCTGGAAATCAGATTCTCCCCCTTCCCCAAAGTTTGCTGGGGGATTTTTTTGACTTTTTGTTTTGTTTTTACCATTGTTTTTGCTTATTGTTTGCTTAAATTTATTGTTGTGGACTGTCTCTGGCCAAGGATCAGTAACTTTAGTGTTTTCTCAGGTCTTTTCTGAGCCAGCATGTATCCCTGGGCTTGTGTGGTCACTTTTTGAATATCATAGACTTTAAAGTTTGGCTCCTCAAAGTGGGAAATGAGAAAAAGGGTGGTGAGAAAAGGAGAGTTAACCCTTTAAGTCCCTGGAAATCGCTTCAGCTAGAGAGGAAGACAAGGGTGAATAATGGGTAAGATAAAACAACAATGGCTGTAACCCTCTTTGTCTGCACCTCTATGATAAAAAGCAGTAGTTAGAGATAAGAGCATATATTCTTTATATTTGCAGGACAGGGCACTTTTTGCCCACCTGGGCTCCTGCAAGTTACTCCTGGAATTTGTATGCAACCGCCTGCCACAGAGCTAGGGTAGCTGAAGGTAGGTGCTGCTATACTAAGAGTTGAAATTGACCAAAATTAACTATAATTTACTGTCCAATCTTTCTTGTGGACATTGAAAGACTTCAACAGACTCTAGACTTTCCAAATCGTTATATCAGACAGATTCTGTTAGTGCCATTGTTGTCTAGACAAGGAGGCATCCCTGGTGCTTCCCATTTTGCCATCTTCCCATAATCCTCCCTTCTGTGTTTTCTCAGTAGCATTTTTACAATATTTTAAAACATGGTTTCCAGCAGAAATCAACAAGGGATATTAGGGGTATAAATATGTTTACAGACAGAAACAAAACAATCTAAATATTTTTTCATTAGGGAAGAATTTTCTTTTAAAAGAGCATGCATTTCATTCCAACCCAAAACAGACTAAGAATTTGGGCAAAAAAAGGATGGAAGAAACAAGGTAGCAGCCCCTTATCTTTCTTAATTTTCTTTCTAGTTTCTTAAAATATTTTTAATAATAGTGTTTTTTTTTTCACCTTTTCTGCACTGTCATTGAATATATAGGTCAAAATACAAGGTGAGAGGTAGATTTTTAATATATTATAAATATTATAATCTAGCTCCAAATTTAACTCTACGAGGAGTCATTAAAGTAATAAATTTGGACTACAGTGGCTGCCATTTGATTCTTTTTTCCCTTCTACAATAAAAAATTCTATTTATAAATATTACCTTTTAAAACTATTCAAATCTATATGGAACTATTCCATTCTGCTGTTCCTTAAAATAATATGTTGACACATTGAAAGTTTCCCACATATAATCATCATTCTTAGTCTCAGTAAAGCAGTAACATTTTTCTTTTAATTTTGACTTATGTGATTGCAAAAACCATACAATTAATTGTATAATGGCTCTTATTTCCTCTAGAATAAAATATATCTTAGAAGTAAAGTGAAATTATGTTGTAATATTTAGTTATCTTTACAAAGACTAATCCATTGACTATTTTAGTAATCCACCTATAGGCTATAAAACTTTCAGGAGAAAATGGCTTTCCTAATGTTCACACAAATTATTTCCCTAATTCAAGAGAAAATAGGATAAACCATAAGAATTGACTTTAAAATATAATCAACTTTGTAAAAGATATAAGTAAAATGTGATTTATAATGTTAGGAAAATATATATTAGAATTATCAAGGAATGTCAAGAAACTAGATACCTAACTGGCTTCAGAACTAAAGATATACAATTGTCTAAGGAAGATTAGACCAGCTTATAGAGGCATGTTTTAGGAAAAGTTAACAGCCCATGAAACATAGGATGAACTATTGAAAGACAGTCTACAAGATTGTGAATGTAGTCCACGGAGACCAGATTTAGAAGGGTGGAAGTGAGAATTACAGGAAAATGGGGGAACTGCAATAGGAAGTTTGGGATAGTTTCAGGAGACCTTTCACAATCTCTACTAGATCCCCTCCCTAAATCCAACCAAAATAAATATTTAACCTAAATTTGTTTTGCAAATGAAATTTCAAGATAAGTTCCTTAAGCCCTTTCCAAAAGGATCTGAACCCATACCCCACTTCCAACCTGCTAAATCCTATGGAAAAAAGGCATCAATGGGGAGTTTGGGAGACATTGGAAAGAATAGAATTAAAGACAAGGCCAGACTTTTGAACTGAACAAACTAGTAGAATGTAGATACTATTAGAAGGTATGTCAAAGATAAAAAAATTAATCTGTTTGTGAAATATGATAGTTATTTTAGAATTGTCATGTTATTTTTCATCTCAAAATGTTAATTGTTGTAGATGACTCCAAATATTCTTATAAAGCTATAGTACAATAATATAAAAATTTGGAAGTCATCAGCAAAGGACTAAAATTTGAAAATACATTATAGAAAAATCATTTTAGGAAAACCAACAGTATTTTAGTACATGAATTTTATGGAAAAATAAATTTATTCTGAGTAACAAGAAGTTAAACGTGTGTGTATATATGTATGTCTGTGTGTAGGACAGAGATGAAGGAATCTGAGACAATGTACTTAAAAATCTTAAATCTTCATATTTACTTGAACTCTCTAGCCCTGCAAAAATGGCCTGCTTCTCCCTTTTAGAGACGAGCACACCTCTCTTGACCAAGGGCAATTCAGAGTCCTCTGTCTTATGAGACAATACATGCCATTCTTACAATATATTCCCCACCCTCCTTCCTGGCCAACAGACCAAAATTCATTTAAGTAAAAATAAAACCTAGTCAGGTTATTAATGACTCTATTAAAACAGGAAAAGAACTATTCCCAAAGGAACTGCAAGTACTAGGCAACATGTACCAATGGGTGCCACAAGAGTACACGCAGAATTGGGTCCTGAGGTTGTTGAGATAAGAGAGATAGAACATAAAGTTGGACAAGGCAGAATTTATCAGTATGAGAATACTCTTTTATAACATACAATTTAACACCCTAGCAAGGAAACTGGTATTAATATGAAGTTAGGATGGCTCTTTGAAACTTAGGGGGAAGAGTGATAACCAAACTAAACTAACTAGAAAAGCCAATGCTACACACCATAACAAAAGAGAATCTAAATACTTAGAGAAGTGAGCCTGTAAGAATGAATACACTATACAAGGCCAAAAATCCCATGAGATAACCACGTCCACCAGATGACCAGAGAATACATCCATTAGGAAAGCAGTAAGATGAGAGGAGCAGCAACATCATTGAGAAGCTCAGTTGTGGTTCTCTATGATGATAGTAGAGTACGTTATTAGAGAACTAGGCTCCCTGAAAGCAATTTAGCTTATAGACTCATAAGAAAGCAGAGGCTAGCCAGAAGCACCTAAATGTCAAAAGCAATGTGGGCACAATTATGAAAAAGAACAGCAAGGCAGTAATGGCTATCAGTATATCCTGAGCCATAGAATGCTAAGAAGATAGTCAATAGAACATAGAATCTTTAGAGGACTGAAAGATGGGAAGCAAACAATGGTTATGTTCAATCTGTACTACTAGAAGAAACAGGATGGATGATCAGGATACTGAGACCGCAGCCACCTTGTAAAAAGTCACTATCTCTTCCTGGTTTCCAGACCTTAGCCAGTTTTCACACACTGAACCTACTGACTGTAGAAGTTTGGTTCCTTTGAAAAAGGATCTTCCTACACCATAGCAAGTGTATATAATAATTCTTCTATTCCTTTCCCAAATACTTAGGTAACAATACACTGGAGAAAAAGAAAGACCCAGACATTGCAAAACTGTTGACACAGGTTCTAGCATGAATATGTAGCATTGATATTCAGGAACTCACAGTTCTATAATTCCCACTTTCTACCCTTCACCACCTTAGAGTTGAGCATGAGGCATATAGGGACTAAGTAATAAATATAACTTGCCCAGATCTGGCTCACAGTAAGATGGAATCCATGAATCCATCTGATGGTCATTTCACAGATTCCAAACAAGTTGAAAGGACATATTTGGTATTTGGCAGAACTCCCACATTAATTCTTGACCTGAGGGTTGACCTAAGGGATACGTGTTACTATGGTGGGAAATGCCAAATAGGAGACTTCATGAAAACGGCTCCTTTCCATGTCAAGTTAATAAAAACTAATATTGCATATTGGGGTGTTGAGGAAAATGGTACAGATTTAAACAAAGGATGTAGATGTAGAAGTTCTCATCATATTTCCATATAATTCCCTAGTCTAGTTTCTAAAATAAACAAAGATCCTGGAGGATGACAGAAAACTACTACAAATTCAACCAAGTAACAGCCCAAATTGAAACTGTTCTACCTGATATGGTATATTTGCAACAGCAGGTTAACATGTATTCAGGTACATCATGTGTAGCCATTGATCTGGCAAATGTATCTTCTCATAAAGTGAGATTAGAAGCAATGTGCATTCAGTTGGGCAGACACCAGTTCACGTTTATGTTCTTGCCAAGGTTAACGTTCTACTCTAGTCATAAAATAGTCTGAAGGGAACTATGCTGTCTAGAAATATTACAGAACATCACTAATTAATATAGTATGTTAATTAGAATGAATAAACAAGACATTTACTAATAATAAGCTTTGGATTTTATGATCATATGCAAAAAGAACTAGTTGGTGCAAACAGGACAGTAGTTCATGTCTCATATATTTTGACTATCTACAGATCTGCTCATGAGAAGACATAGTTTTGGAATGCCAGAAGAATTTAAGGTCCTATCAACTTGTCATAGGAGCCCACTGCTGCCTCTGGGGCAATTCATTCCAGCTTTATATCCACTGAGTGTGTATCACCACTTGGTATACAGCCAAGTGGTATACACTCTACTGGTGTGTATATTATCATTCAAGAAGATTCATATAATCATCATATACACTGATTAAGACCTAGAACATTCAAAACAAATGAACAACTTATTTAGACATCCAAAACAACCCATGAAGACGCTTAGCTATTTTTGTGCTTCATTATGAAAGGGTCAGGAACAAGTAGAGCTGGAAGATAAGTCAAGAAGGATTAGCAAGATGCTAAATATACTGCTATCTTAGCACCATGTTGGGGGATACATTTCTATAACAATAGGAATAATATCAGCAACATTAATAATATAATATCTTTTTATTTACGTAATGCTTTTATAATGTATAAACTGCTTGTACATATATTACCCAATATAACAGCTTATTTTTATAAAAGGATGTTGCCAGATCCAATACAAGAGAGACAGGAGTGAAATCTTACTGTACTAACATTTTTCAAGAATTCAATCAGAAAATAATGGGATACAAGATGTAAAGATCTGGAACATATGGGCTGTGCCATATGTGGTATCTTTACTGAAGCAGATAAAAATACCCTCTACTACTTGTTATGAGGCTACTGAGTTGGTGAATGTTTTATTCTCTACTCCCATCTGTGAAGGTAGTTAAACCAAGTTGCCTTTACCTGACAAAGACAGCAGAAAACCGAACTCCTTTGCCTCAGAGCCATATAAATTCCCCTATTCTCTGTTAAAGTAACCCTGATCCTCCTCATATTTCATTATTTTGCTAAAATTACCCTAAATGGATCTGATGAGCAGGAAGTAGCAAGTACCCTAGATATCTTAGCAAGATGCTTGTGCCAGAGAAGAAATAAACACCAAAGAAATTCTGAAGCCTGGAACATGGTAAGATAATGCTTCTAAATAAAAGGCAAAGTTACTGTATCTTTTGTCCATGTTGAATAAAGAACATAGTATAAATGATGTTTGGACCCCCAAAAATTTACAACATGTCCAAAATATCAGACAATTCTTCTCTTTGAGCTTTATGGCCCAACATATATTGTAATTGTTCTTCTCTGTATATCCGAACTAACAGTGGGAACTGCAGTCACTCAACTACAAAATTTAAATACAATGGGAATCATTGGATTCCATGGTGGCAGGGGCCAAGTGGCAGCACTCAACCATTAAAGGCAAGGTGGGCAGAGCTACTATAATGGACAGCAGAGGCAAACCAGCAATCAGAATAGTCTGACTTGTGTAGAACTTTGGCATTGGCTAATTAATCATGGTGTTCCTAGAAGTGAAATTGATAGGAAGCCTACTGCAGTCCTACTTAATATATATAAGAAGAAAACTTCTAAGTCAAATGGACAAAAGACTAATTTGAATTGTAAAAACAGAGAATCAAGGCTCTTCAATCAACTTCCAGACTTGAGGCAGTTTATGGACCCAGAAGCCCTTGAATGAAGGGGAGGCCAGGTTGCCTTGAGGAAAGATCCCACTATACTACTGACATTTTATACTGTTAATCTTTCTCCCATACTTCCCCAAGGAGACCTCCAGCCTTTTACATTGTAATTGTGCATTCAGGAAAGGGGAATGATAAGACACTTCAAAGACTACTGGACACTGGCTCTGAACTGATGTCGAGTCCAGGAAACCCAAAACGTCATTGTGTTCTTCCTGTTAAAGTAGGGGGCTTATGAAGGTCAGATAATTTTGTAGAGGCTTAGGCTGGGTGTGGTGGCTCATGCCTGTAGTCCCAGCATTTTGGGAGGCCAAGGTGGGTGGATCACCTGAGGTCAGGAGTTTGAGACCAGCCTGGCCAACCTGGAAAAACTCTGTCTCTACTAAAATTACAAAATTTTAAAAGGTGTGGTGGTACATGACTGCAGTCCCAGTTACTCAGGAGGCTGAGGTAGGAGAATCTCTTGAACCAAGGAGGCAGAGGTTGCAGTGAGTAAGTGAGTGTCACTGCACTGCAGCCTAGGTGACAAAGCAAGACTTCATCTTAAAAAAAAAAAAGAAAAAGAAAAAGAATAGAGTTTCAGCTCAGGTCTTCCAGTGGGTCCAGTGGGTCTCCAAACTCATCCTGTGGTTATTTTTCCAGTGCCAGAAGGCATAATTGGCATAGACATACTTAGCAGCTCACAGTACCATACCCCTACATTGGCTCCCTGAATGGTAGGGTGAGGGTTATTATAGTAGGAAAGGTCAAAAGGAAGCCATTAGAGCTGCCTTAGAAAAATAGTAAACAAAAATAATATCATATCCCTGGAGAAATTACAGAGCCACCATCAAGGACTCAAAAGACACATAAGTGGTGATTCCCACCACGTTCCTCCTGTTCAACAATTCCATAAGGCCTATGCAGAAGACAGATGGATCTTGGAGAATGACAGTGGATTATTGCAAGCTTAACCAAATGATGACTCCATTTGCAGCTTCAGTACCAGATGTGGTTTCACTGCTTGAGAAAATTAACACATCTCCTGGTATCTGGTATGCAGTCATTGACTTAGCAAATGCCTTTTTCTCCATTTCTGTCCATAAGGCCCACCAGAAGCAATTTGCCTTCAGTTGGCAAGGCCAGCAATATACCTTTACTGTCCTACCTCAGTGATATAGCATCTCTCTGGCTTTGTGTCATAATCTTATTCGGAGAATTCTTGATCGCTTTTCACTTCCACAAGATATCACACTAGCTGGCTACATTGATGACATTATGCTGATTGAATCCAGTAAGCAAGAAGTAGCAAACACACTGGACTTATTGGTGAGACATCTGCACGACAGAGGATTAGAAATAAATCCAACTAAAATTCAGGGATCTTCTACCCCAGTAAAATTTCTAGGGGTCCAGTGGTGTGGGGTTTGCCAAGACATTCCTTCTAAGAATAAGCTGCTGAGTTTGGTCCCTCCTACAACCAAGAAAGAGCCACAATGCCTAGTGGGCCTATTTGGATTTTGCAAGAACTACATTCCTCATTTGTGTACATTACTCTGGCCCATTTATTGAATGACCCAAAAGGCTGCCAGTTTTGAGTGGGGTCCAGAACAGGAGGACTCTGCAACAGGTCCAGGCTGCTGTGCAAGCTTCTCTACCACTTGGGCCATATAACCCGGCAGATTCAATGGTGCTCCCATAGGTGAATCACAGCAGGGGCCTCTAGGATCACGGAGCAAGGCCCTGCCATCTTCTGCAGATTACTACTCTCCTTTTGAGAGGCAGCTCTTGGCCTGTTACTGGGCTTTGGTGGAAACTGAACGCTTGACTATGGGTCATCAAATCACCATGCGACCTGAACTTCCTATCATGAACTGAGTGCTTTCTGACCCATCTAGCCATAAAGTGGGAGTCAATGCATAGCAGCATTCCATCATCATATGAAAGTGGTATATGCATGATTGTGCTCAAGCAGGTCCCAAAGGCAGAAGTAAGTTACATGAGGAAGTGGCTCAAATGTCCATGGTCTCTACTTCTGCCACCCTGTCTTCTGCCTCCCAGCCTGCACCGATGGCCTCATGGGGAGTTCTCTATGATCAGGTTGACAGAGGAAAAGAAGATTAGGGCCTGGTTCACAGATGGTTCTGCACAATATGCAAACACCACCCAAAAGTTGACAGCTGCAGCACTACCGCCCCTTTCTAGGACATCGCTGAAAGACAGTGATGAAGGGAAATCTTCCCAGTGGGCAAAACTATGAGCAGTGAACCTGGTTGTGCACTTTTCATGGAAAGACAAATGGCAAGATGTGTGATTATATACTGATTTATGGATTGTAGCCAATGGTTTGGCTGAAAGGTCAGGGACTTGGAAGCATGATTGGAAAATTGGTGACAAAGAAACTTGGGGAAGAGGTATGTGGATGGACTTCTCGGAGTGCTCAAAAACTGTGAAGATATTTGTATCTCATGTAAGTGTTCGCCAACAGATGGCCTCAGCTGAGGAGGATTTTAATAATCCAGTGGATAGGATGACACGTTTTTGTGGACACCACTCAGCCTCTTTCCCCAGCCACCCGTCATTGCCCATTGGGCCTATGAACAAAGTGGCCATGGTGGCAGGGGTGAAGGTTACACATGGGCCTAGGAACATGGACTTCCACTCACCATGGCTGACCTGGCTATGGCTACTGCTGAGTGCCCAATTTCCCAGCAGCAGAGACCAACACTTAGCCTTCAATATGGCACCATTCCTTGGGGGTGATCAGCCAGCTACCTGGTGGCAGATTGATTATATTGTACCTCTTCCATCATGGAAAGGACAGAGGTTTGTCCTCACTGTAATAGACACTTGCTCTGGATATGAATTTGCCTATCCTAAACACAATGCTTTTGCCAAGACTATCATCTGTGGACTCACGGAATGTCTTATCCACCATGATGGTATTCCACATAGCACCACCTCTGACCAAGGCACTCACTTTAGAACTAAAGAAGTGCAGCAGGGCGACTCATGCTCATGAAATCCGCTGGTCTTACCATGTTCCCCATCATCCTGAAGCAGCTGGATTGATAAAATCATGAAATGGCCTATTGAAGTCACAGTTACAATGCCAACTAGGTGATAATACTTTGCTGGGCTGAGGCAAAGTTATACAGAAAGCCATATATGCTCTGAATCAGCATCCAACATATAGCACTGTTTCTTCCATAGTCAGGATTCATAGACCCAGGAATCAGGGTGTGGTAGGGGCACCATTCACCATCACCCCTAGTGATCCACTAGCAAAATTTTTGCTTCCTGTTCTCACAACATTACATTCTGCTGGCCTAGAGATCTTAGTTCTGGAGGGAAGAATGATGCCACCAGGAGACACAACAATGATTCCATTAAACTAGAAGTTAAGATTGCCACCTGGACACTTTGGGCTCCTCCTACCTTTAAGTCAACAGGCTAAGAAGGGAATTACAGTGTTGGCTGGGGTGAATGACCCAAATTATCAAGATGAAATCAGTCTACTGCTCCACAGTGGAAGTAACGAAGAGTATGCACGGAAAAAGGAGATCTGTTAGGGTGTTTCTCAGTATTACCATACCCTGTGATTAAGGTCATACAACAGCCCAATCTGGACAGGACTACATATGGCCCACCCAGGACTACCCTTCAGGAATGAAGGTTTGGGTCACTTCACAAGGCAAAAATCCACAACCCGCTGAGGTACTTGCTGAAGGCAAAGGGAATACAGAATAGGTAGTAGTAGAAGGTAGTCATCAATACCAGCTATGACCACATGACCAGCTGCAGAAAGAGGATTATAATTGTCATGAGTATTTCCTTCTTCTTTTGTTAAAACCATGGTTGTGCATGTATACACTTGTACTAAAACAAAATCTTCATTTTATTTTCTTTTTCCCTTATCACGTGACCTGAGATTTATTGACTTCGCATCAGCATTTAAGTATTGTTAACTTTATATAATAGTATTTGACGTGGGGACTGATGTATTTCTGGCTTTATGAAGGATAGTTGTATTATGTTAGGCATAATTATGACCTTATTATTGTCTTTATTTAAAGATTATGTATGATCTCAGGATATGTGTACGGGTTGAAGTTGACAAGGGGTGGACTTATAATGGTTAATACTGTCAATTTGATTGGATTGAAGGATGCAAAGTATTGATCCTGAGTGTGTCTGTGAGGGTATTGCCAAAGCAGATTAACATTTGAGTTAATAAGCTGGGAAAGACAGACCCACCCTAATCTGGGCAGGCACCATCTAATCAGTTCCTGATTGTGTATGAGAAGGGGGTGCATATAGTAATATCAGATTGGCCTAACCTCCCAGCCTACATCTTTCTCTCATGCTGGATGCCTCCTGTTCTCGAACATCAGACTCTAAGTTCTTCAGTTTTAGGATTTGGACTGGCTCTCCTTGCTCCTGAGTTTGCAGATGTCCTATTATGGGACCTTGTGATCTGGCGAGTTTATACTTAATAAACTCCCCATATAGACATTTATATATATATATATATATATATATATATATATATATATATAATATAATATTTATTATATCTTATTTCTATCTCTCTAGAGAACATATACACACAAATATGTGTGTGTGTGTGTGTGTGTGTGCATTAGTTCTATCCCTCTAGAGAACTAATATCTATATATCCTTCTATCCCTGACTAATACAGTGCTCATCAGGGTAATTAATAGCTTTCTGATTTTGCCAAGTTCAAAGAACTCTAAGCTATCATAAGGTATCTCAAGTCAAGTAACAACTCTTCCATTCCCTTTTAATTTCTCTCTCCTTGTACCCTCAACCTTGCCAGTTAGCAAACTAGGGGAAAAGTATGAGGAAAAGAAATATGAACAGCCTCACAACACCACCATCACAACCCCTTCCACACTGCAACCGCCTAGCCCAAAGAAGTTTTCAGCTGAGGGTTAGGTGAAAATTTAACTTCATGTCAAATGTGGAGCTTCTGTGTTACATAAAGCTGGACATACTTAATTACTGATTTGAGACTGTTTTGCAACCAGAGTAAATACACATTTAATAATTTCATGAAGCCTGAAATGAATTATCACCCTAGGGTAAGGGTTGAATTACCTTCAATGAGCAGCTTTAAGGGTCAGTAGGTCACATAAATAAAGTTGTTTTTATGATTACACCGCAATGTTCTAGTTGTTCAAAATGCTAGTTTACTGGTAAATTGCATTGCATATAGTAATTTTTACTTCCCAACAAAATAACAAGAATCAGACCAACAGCAACTATTGCCATCCTCTAAGACATTAAAACAATGCCTTTAAAATTCTGGTGAAAAATTAATTTAAAACTAGAACTCTATTTCTAGCAAAATATCAACTCAGTTTAAGGCAGAACAAGAATATTTCAAATGTATGAACTTAGATTATTTATTTCCATTGGCCCTTTTTGAAAATTATTCAAGGGGATACTCTAGGAAAATAGAAAGAGCAATCCATAAGGAAAACAAGAAAATACATAACAGGGACAGCTGAGTATAAGCCGAGGAAGTAGAAAAGAGTGACTGTATTTAAAAGATTTCTCTTTTAAATACAGTCCTGTGCACTTCAGGTATTCTCCTTCCGCTATATTTCTAGTTAGATTTGCAATGTCTGCAATCAATCACATTTACTTAAACATAATCCGTTTAAAGGCTGTTTATGGGATTAAATTTTAGTATTAATTTACAGACAAAGAACAGAAAATAGAATTAAGACTACAGAACAAATGTAAATGTTATCAATTATGACAACATGCATAATAATATAACTCAAATCAAATCAGTAAAGTGCTCTAAATGCCTCTTTGTTAAAGCAGAGAGTCAATAGGTACCATGTAAAGTGAATGATTAAACAAACAGAACTCAGTCATTCGTTATAATAACAGGAAAATTAAGAGAAATATTAGTAGAAATGATTACTCAGTGAGGGTGAGAAGGATTCACTTTATTTTACACTTCAGCCCTTTAATATGACCTTTAATATGACCTATGTCATATTAAAATGTATATTGTAGATATTACATTAAATATCTGAATGCAACACCATAAAATAACATATTATGCATAAATATGAAATGTACTTCTCCTATATTTTAGTAGCTTTTTGTCACATAGTCAACCTTGCATTATGAATCTAAACTCTTACAAGCCATAAGTACTGAGTGAATGAATCAACAAATCACTTCTAAGCATGACTTACTACCTGAAAGAGAATACTTACTTATACCATTAGAGAATGAAAATGTTTCTGATGACAATCACCACTATCATTCCAAAAATCCTTAAATCTGATGAGAGTCTACCTCACATACCATAATCTATAAATTAATTATGGTGATAGAAAACAACAAAACACTAATCTGATAAAGAACAAGACAATATTATAATGAAAAGCTTATAACCAAAAAGTGCTTAGTTTTTATTTTATTCAAATATTTTATAAAATACCAGAATCCAATGCATGTCTTAGAGAGAAAAAAATATTACTGGCATTACCTAAGTAAATGTTATTATTTGAATTCGTACAAATCTATTCTTCTAGAATTATTGTTACTAAGAAGCAATTATAATTGTAAGTATTTTTATTTTAAAACAAGTGCCAGATATTTTAGAACTCTAAGGTAACAACTGCCTTTTGAGAAAATTCATTACCTGAGCTAGATTTTTATGTAATTTTCATAACAATAAACTAAACTCTCCACAGGTTTTATGTAATTTTCTTCATTTTTGATCTCTTTGGTCAACCACTTTTAATATCATTTTCTTTAGTCACTGTGAAGATTTAAACTACCAGTCTGATTACAAAGTGAAGGTACTCAAGATATAAGGAGATTGTTAAGTAGAGCATAATGCTATTTCATTCTACCTTTAAAGAAGACTAAGTAAAGTCTGACGTCACATTTTGAGGAAAGAAATATCAGGATAGGACCTGGGAGTGATTTCTTTTAGAGGCAATTTGAAGCAGAAAAGTTAGCAGGTGAGCAGATATGATTGTGATTACACTGGGATAGATGGTAGAGTGATCCATTGAGCTCTCTGCTACTAATAAACATGTGTCCCTGAATTAACTGTTTACTAGAAACATTTGGGTACCTCCACTGTCCACATATAAACCAAACAGTTCAGAATACACAACCTCTAAATTCCTTTTCAGGTAAAATAATGATGATACCATATGAGTGTATGGATCTAAAAATCTAAGAGTTAAGTATGACTTAATGCAAATAAAACATCATACCTTTGTATTGCCTTTCATCTTTGTTTTACATTTGTTTTGTTCCCTGGCTTCATGAAGACTTTTCTGAGTAGGAGCTTCTGGTGTGTTTTCTTTTTCACAACTACGATCAACTACAAGATAATATAATTTATTCTTAATATTTGCACGGTTTATCTGTATAAAATGATTACAACCAAAAATATGAAAACCAAGATCTTAATGATGCATGTACCATTAAAAATTCATTGAATTAATGATACCCAAACCATACCAAATGCTTTAGGCGGGTTCCCAAAATTCAGTTCCCCGAAATGCAGAGTGGCATTACTACAAGGTTAATTAAATGCATGGTGAGCCAATTACAGAGCACAATTATGATATATTCAAATTCCTGTTATCATGAGGTTTTGTGTATTTACAAACAGAATTAAAGATGGCAAAGGAGAGAATGATAAGAAATGACAAAATTTCCCAAGTGAAACTAGATAATAAATAAGAAACTTTTATTATAAAAAAGAGAATGTTGTATTAGTAAAATATTATTGTCTGTGCTTCCCTATGTTAAGGAAGAAAAGGAAAAACACAGGGTAATACTTAAAATGGTTGTAACAGTGGTCTCCTACTTCTTGTGGACATAGAGAGCAGTCTTAATGGAATCACCTAAGAGTGGGGAAGTGACAGAAAAAGTCTCTTTCTCTTTCATATTTGTCTACATATAATACATATAAATATATAAGTATACATATTTCCACTTGTATTTCTAAACAGCAAGTTCATTTCAAAAAATGAAGAAGGTTATAATTACTAATACAAATAAAAGAAACAACTCAATGTTACAAATTATGACACTAGATTTATAATAGAGGAAAGACGATGAACAAAGAAATGTCTGGATGATTTCAATGTCAAGGCTCTCTTAAGAAATCCTGAGATTATAAAGGGAGGGAAGAAAATGGCTGACATTTATTTTCTTTTCTGACCAATTGTTTCTATTAAATACCAGTTCTAGACAAAGGAGAAAATCCTCAAAGTAACTCCCACAATAACGTTAAAAAAAAAGTTCCATAACCCCATGTTATGTTAAGGTACTTGAGAGACCTGGGTATTTAAACTGCCTGTCCTATCAGAAGGTGCTACAAGCTAGAGTCCCACAGCATTTAGGACGCTGAAGTCTAGAGAAAAGGCAACTATTACAGCTTGCTGAGATTAAGGGAAAATATTTACTTCTGATTCTCTTTTTTATTATATTTCTCCCTTCAAGTACCAGGGGTGTAAACCTGATAATAATTAAAAACAATGGCTAACACTCATCCCTTATTGATCTTTTACTATATAATGTCCACTATTCTAAACAACTTATATGTACAATTTTATGCAATTCTGTCAATAATCTTGTGAAGGTCATACTATCTACTGTTCTCATTGTATATGAGAAGGGGTGCATACAGTAATATTAGAGGAAAGAAAAGGGAAATCAGTAGGGAGAGAAACTCAAGACTCCAACAGATAATTCCAGGAATATAAGCAGATCTCATGTAGCATGCAAAACATTGCTAAAGGCCACTTTTATAAAAGAAATAAAATTAAAAACCAAGCAAACAAACAAATATGGTAAGAATAACAAAAGTTGGAAATCCAAATGGGCTTGGTTTATGTGTATGCACTGTTGCTCTACAAACAAAATAAAAAATACACACTTTAATAAAATTTTTGAAAAAGATTCAACATCTAAAACCAAAACCTGAGAATAAACATTGCAGAATGTAGAGGGTACTGGCAGAAAAATAATGTTTTTCAATTGTTTCTCAATATAGCAAGAATAAATATGATTTCCCTCTCTAGCAAGTAAGTATCACTTTTGCTTACACAAAAATTTAGAGAACAAATGAAAGGCTCAGACATTTAACTCTCTATCAGGCTCAGGATTAAGTGCATGTAATTCTCAAATTTCATACAGCACTTCTCAATGTTGACTAATATCCCAGCAAAGTCTTGGTCTCTATCATAGCATTCTCATGGTTGTCATGTAATGTTTATTAATGACAAAGACTACGGTACCAACTGGTACTGTGCAGTTTTCCAATTTTACTTAGGTGAGGTCAACATTTTAAGGTATGCATAACTTCTTTAGATAAAACAAACAGCAAATAAACAAACATTCCTTCATTTATAGAAATTCTACTTATTGTACCTCCCAGTGCCAAATTTTCCCCATTCAATTGTCCTTTCATGTGTGTACACATTCAATCAATGTTAACATGTTCAGGCTCTTGGATAAATATCAGAAAGACATAAATACCATAATTTAACAAATATTTATTAAGTACATACCTTGTGCCACTCCCTAACTTCCTTACAGACCAAAGAAAACTGAAAAGAGAACTTTTTAACAGAAAAAAGTTTTGAAGAAATTGTCTATGATTTACCCCAGAGAAATAAACAGAAAATATCTAACAGCTTAGGACACATGTAAACTAAAATAAGATCAGTTAGATCTATCTAATTATAATCAGAAAAAGATAATAGTGTTAAATGAAAAGATGCTATATTTGAAAAAATAATCTATTAATTAGACCATATATTCTATATAATTACATGAATTTGGCATCTCATAATGCAATTCTGAGCAGCAAAAACAAAAACAAAAAAAAACACGAACTTAAAAATCAGTAATTAATTAAACTATAAGGAATAATGAGTACTTGCTCTACTGTTAATTTTAAAGTACTAACTTAAGAGTTACTTTGCTTTTCTATATATGACATTTATTTCTTCTTTAAAGCTCTGAAGTTAGCTTTCACAACTTTCCACTTCACCAAGCATTTCCAATTTCTAGAAGTAATCCTGAATTAATAATTTCCTATACATTATAAGATATACTAAAATGCAATTATATGTATCATTATGATCTGGTTTAAAAATAGGCATTATTGCACTGAAATTGCAACCTTATAGCAAACCAAAGTAATATAAATAACTAATACAAGTATGACAATCAAAACTAGTAGATTTCATAAGCTTTTTGAAATTAAGTAATTTGCAAAAAAATACTTTTATCTCATAATATGTAATACTAAAAAGTGTTTTCCATATAATGTCATTTAAATATTCTATACATATGACCCTTGATACAAATAAAGAAAAAACATAATCTGTAATTGTCAGTTTAAATACCTACTCCATAATAATTCATTATTTCATAGTTTCTCCCAGAAATTTTTCTATTTGACCTATCACACAGAATAAACGTAAACTTAAAAACTCTTTTCAGGTGAGAAGATTAGGTAATAAAGTATTAATATCATCTTTGTACGGCAGCAATTATGGGGTGATTGTTTAAAATATATTTTATCATTGTCTGAATTTTCTATAATAAACATCACTTTGGTAGTCAAAAAGTCAAACAACAATATGTCTTGTTTCCAAAGTTCAGAGTGAATGACAATCAATTTGATATTTTCTGGCTTCTAAGTAAATAATGTTTAATTTAAAGAATCTCTATTGACATGCCAACCTGCACTCCAAATAAATAGATGGATGGATGGGTAGATGAATGGATAAATGAGAGAGAGAGAAGCAAAAATATTTTAAAACTAAACTTAAATGAGTAAGTAAAGAGGAAGGAAGTAATAATATGAAAATATGAAGAATGACAGGAATTATGAGGGACAACCACTTAACAAATAAATCATCTCTTCAAATTACAGTCTCTGACTAAGTAGGATACCAAGTTTAAGCAACTGGAGACGTGACAGAGTCTGAGAACCCACAGACATGCTGAGACCAGAAGCTTAAGGAAAAGTACTTAAAGTTCCATATCTAAAATGAGAGTGCATGTTTACAAAGCACATAAAATTATTCAGTGTAGCATCTAAATAATTAACTTTAATTAGTAGAGATACATAACTAAAAGAAATAATTTCCTTATGTTGGGGCAGAATTTCCTTTGACTAAAAGCCATTACAAAATATCACAGATCAAAACACAATTACAAGTTTAATCTCCAAAGTAACTTGTAAATGTCAGTCAAGAAAAACATGCAATGTTCTTGTATGAATTAGACTAAACAGCAGGAGATAATTTCATAAAGGAGTTATCTGTGAAGCATCATTTTAATTGATATGTCAAGGATAAATATATAAAACTTAAACCATTAGAGTAGAATGAATCATTAGAAATTAATTGGTGCAAACATCAACCCAGTTCACAAAGTTCCTCAATATTTAAGCCTTCTTACATATTTTTCAGAATATTTAATCATTTTTGGAGTTACAGTTCCTGAAATGATAATTTCTTACCATCCTTTAATATTTATAGCTGATTATAGTCTTCTTAAGTTATTTTAATATGAAAACAATTTTTGATGTTGACAGAAATGTACAGTTTTTGTAAGAAATACAATAAAGAGAAAAGGTAAAAAGTAGTCACATAACACAGAGAAAATTATGTTAACATCCTGATGTGCAGCCTCTAATATTTTTTCTTTGCTTATATTCAACAGGCACACACTTGTACCATATAAATGTTTTTACTTCTTAATACTATAACAAAAGTATTTCTTATGCATTATTTTTATAAACTTTTTATTACTGTATGATCAGCTATAAACATTCACTGGTGGTTAAAAAGTGAGATTGCTTGCATTGTTGTATTACTATTAATATGACTACAATAAACATCCTTGTGTATAGTCCCTTATGAATCACTGTGCATAACTGATACTACTTTAACTAAAATATTAGAAAAGTAGAAAGGAGGGAGGAATGAATAGGCAGAGCACAAAAGATTCTGGGGGCAGTGATACTACTATGTATGCTATTACAATGTTGGACACATGTCATAAATTTGTTGAATTCCATAGAATCTACAGCGTCAAAAGTGAACCCTAATGTAAACTACGGATGTCAGGTGATAATAATGTGTGTGTGTATGTGTGTGTGTGTGTGTGTGTTTTAAGTTCTGGGGTACATGTGCAGAATATGCAGGTTTATTACATAGGTATACACATGCCTTCATGGTTGGCTGCATCCATCACTCTGTCATCTACATTAGGTATTTTTCCTAATGCTATTTCTCCCCAATACCCCCACTGCCTGACAGTCCCCAGTGTGTGATGTTCCCCTTCCTGTGTCCATGTGTTCTCATTGTTCAATTCCCACTTACGAATGAGAACATGCAGTGTTGGTTGTCTGTTCTTATATCAGTTTGCTGAGAATTATGGTTTCCAGCTTCATCCATATCCCTGCAAAGGACATGAACTTATCTTTTTTTATGGCTGCATAGTATTCCACGGTGTATATGTGCCACATTTTCTTTACTCTATCATTGATGGGCATTTGGGTTGGTTCTGAGTCTTTGTTATTGTGAACAGTGCTGCCATAAACATACATGTGCATGTGTCTTTATCATAGAACAATTTCTAATTCTTTGGGTATATACCCAGTAATGGGATTGCTGGGTCAAATATTTCTAGTTCCAGATCCTTGAGGAATTGTCACACTGTCTTCCACAATGGTTGAACTAATTTACACTCCCACCAACAGTGTAAAAGCATTCCTATTTCTCCATATCCTCTCCAGCACCTGTTGTCTCCTGACTTTTTAATGATCACCATTCTAACTGACATGAGATGGTATCTCAATGTGGTTTTAATTTGCATTTCTCTAATGACCAGTGATGATAAGCTTTTTTTCATGTGTTTGCTGGCTGCATAAATGTGTCCTTTTGAGAAGTGTCTGTTTACATCCTTTGCCCACTTTTTGATGGGGTTGTTTTTTTTTTCTGTAAATTTGTTTAAGTTCTTTATAGATTCTGGATATTATCCCTTTGTCAGATGGGTAGACTGCAAAAATGTTCTCCCATGCTGTAGGTTGTCTGTTCACTCTGCTGATAGTTTCTTTCACTGTGCAGAAGCTCATTAGTCTAATTAGATCCCATTTGTCTATTTTGTCTTTTGTTGCCATTGCTTTTGGTGTTTTAGTCATGAACTCTTTGCCCATGCCTATGTCCTGAATGGTATTTCCTAGGTTTTCTTCTGGGGTTTTTATGGTGTTAGGTCTTATGTTTAAATCTTTAATCCAACTTGAGTTAATTTTTGTATAAGGTGTAAGGAAGGGATCCATTTTCAGCTTTCTGCCTATGGTTAGCCAGTTTTCCCAACACCATTTATTAAATAGAAAATCCTTTCTCCATTGCTTGTTTTTTGTCAGGTTTGTCAAAGATCAGATGGTTGTAGGTGTGTGGCATTATTTCTGAGGCCTCTGTTCTGTTCCATTGGTGTATATATCTGTTTTGGTACCAGTACCATGCTGTTTTGGTTATTGTAACCAAGTAGTATAGTTTGAAGTCAGGTAGCATGATGCCTCCAGCTTTGTTTTGTTTGTTTGCTTGATTGCTTGCTTAGAATTATCTTGGCTATGAAGGCCCTTTTTTTATTCCATATGAAATTTAAGGTGTTTTTTTTTCAGTCTGTGAAGAAAGCCAGTGGTAGCTTCATGGGGATAGCACTGAATCTATAGATTAGTTTGGGCAGTATGGCCATTTTCATGATATTGATTCTTCCTATCCATGAGCATGGAATGTTTCTCCATCTGTTTTGTCCTCTCTTATTTCCTTGAGCAGAGGTTTGTAGTTCTCCTTAAAGAGGTCCTTCACATCCTTTGTTAGGTGTATTCCTAGGTATTTTATTCTCTTTGTAGCAACTGTGAATGGGAGTTCATTCATGCTTTGGCTGTTTGTCTATTACTGGTGTATAGGAATGCTTGTGATTTCTGCACATTGATTTTGTATCCTGACACTTTGCTGAAGTTGCTTGTCAGCTTAAGGAGATTTGGGGCTGAGAGGATGGGGTCTTCTAAATATACAATCATGTCGTCTGCAAACAGAGACAATTTGATTTCCCCTTTTCCTGTTTGAATACCGTTTTTTTTTCTTGCCTGATTGCCCCAGACAGAATTTCCAATACTATATTGAATAGGAGTGGTGAGAGAGGGCATCCTTGTCTTGTGCCAGTTTTCAAAAGGAATGCTTCCAGTTTTTGCCCATTCAGTATGATATGGCTGTGAGTTTGCCATAAATGGTTCTTATTATTTTAAGATACATTCCATCAATACCTAGTTAATGAGAGAAGAATCAAATAGATGCAATAAAAAGTGCTAAAGGTGATATCACCACCGATCCCATAGAAATACAAACTACCATCAGAGAATGCTATAAACACCTCTATGCAAATAAAACAAAAAATCTAGAAGAAGGCTGGGTGTGGTGGCTCATGCCTGTAATCCCAGCACTTTTGGAGGCCAAGGTGGGCAGATCACAAGGTCAAGAGATCCAGACCATCCTGGCAAACATGTTGAATCCCCATCTCTACTAAAAAATACAAAAATTAACTGAGAGTGGTGGTGCACACCTGTAGTCTGAGCTACTCAGGAGGCTGAGGCAGGAGAATTGCTCTAACCCGGGAGGCGGAGGTTGCAGTGAGCTGAGATCGCACCACTGCCCTCCAGCCTGGTACCTGGTGACAGAGTGAGACTCTGTCTCAAAAAAAAAAAAAAAAATCTAGACAAAATGGATAAACTCCTGAACACTTACACCCTCCCAAGATGAAAGTAGGAAGAATTTGAATCACTGAATAGACCAATAAAGTCTGAAATTGAGGCAGCAATTAACAATAGCCTACCAATCAAAAACAGTCCAGGACCAGACAGTTTCACAGTCAAATTCTACCAGAGCTACAAAGAGGAGCTGGTACCATTTCTTCTGAAACTATTCCAAACAATAGAAAAAGAGGAAATCCTCCCTAAGTCATTTTATGAGACCAACATCATCCTGATACCAAAACCTGGCAGAGATACAACTGAAAAAAATTTCCGGCCAGTATCTCTGATGAACATCGATGCGAAAATCCTCAGTAAAATACTGGCAAACTGAATCCAACAGCACATCAAGCTTGTCCATCACAATCAAGTCGGCTTCATGCCCGGGATGCAAGGCTGGTTCAACATAGGCAAATCAATAAACCTGATCCATCACATAAACAGAACGAAAGACAAAGACACTCATCAATTTTAACACCTTTATCAATCTGGTATGGGTGGGGACAGGTGATATATAAAAAAAATCACTGTACTTTCACTCAATTTAGCTATGAATCTAAAACTGCTCTAAAAAATAGTTTATCTTTTTAAACAATGAAGCCAGCTCACGAGATAGGCAGCAACCAGGTCCTAGGGACATCATGCTTCTGGATCTAGTCATATCTGAGAACACTTCCTGTGCCTTCTAGCTATCTGAGCCAAAAAAATTCCTCTTTGCCTAAAAATAAAAAAATTGTATATGTCATATTCCCACTCATAAGTGGGTGTTGAACAATGAGAACACATGGACACGGGGAGGGGAACATCACACACTGGGGTCTGTTGGGGGGTGGGGGGCCAGCAGGGGATGGGGAGGGCTAGCAGGGGGTGGGGAGATTAGAGAGGGATAACATTAGGAGAAATACCTAACGTAGGTGACAGGGGGATGGATGCAGCAAACCACCATGGCATGTGTCTACCTATGTTACAATCTTGCAAGATCTGCACATGTACCCCAGAACTTAAAGTAAGATTTTTTTTAAAGTATATTTAAACTTATGCATTTTATTGTATGTAAATTATGCATTTTAATTGTACAGTTTGGGTGTGTTTTGACAAATATAAGCAGGCATGTAACTACTACCAAAATTAAGATATAAAACATTTCCACCATACCTCAATTTATTTTCCTATCTTTTATTTTACAAACCTTATAAACTTTACCTTATGATACTACAATTTTTATAATCAGTCACTTTTCTTCTGAGGAAATTAGAAAAGGAAAACGTAATTCTTATTTTAACCAGATTTTAACATTTTTAATTCTCTGTATTCAATTGTGGTAAATCTTATTTTCCTTCTGGCAAATTTCCTTTAACCCCCAAAAAAAGTTCTTTGTGTTTCCTGTTGTACAGATAGGCTTACAACAAAATCTCTCAGCTTTCCTTTATCTTAAAATGTCTATATTTTATCTAAATTTTAAAGGATATTTTTATTGGGCACAAAATTCTGAATTAAATTTTTTTCCACACTTTAAAAATAACATTTTATTGTTTCTAGCCTTCAATATTTCCTATGAGAAATCAGCCTGCATTTGAATTATTGCTTTCAAGATTTCTCACTTAAATTTTCAACAATTTGAACACAACCTGTCCAGGAGTGGTTCTCTTTATGTGTATGATTAGCACTCTTCTTAGGTGTTTAAGTTTACACTTTACATCCATTTGGGGAAATTGGCCATCATTTGTTTAAATATTGTTATGCTCCATTTTCATTATTCTCTTCTTTGGGACTTTATTTATGTTGAATAGGCAATTTCCTTTAATCTTTTTAGCTTTCTTCTTTGGACTAGAAGTTTTCATTGATCTCTCTTCTAATTTACTGACACTTTTTTCATCTCTAATTCATTGTGAAGAACATTCAATAAAATTTTCGACTGGGTGTGGTGGCTCACACCTGTAATCCCAGCACTTTGGGAGGCCAATGCGGGAGGATCACTTGCAGTCAGAAGTCTGAGACCAGCCTGGCCAAACACCATCTTTACTAAAAACACAAAACTTAGCCAGTCTTGGTGACACATGCCTATAGTACTAGCTACTCAAGAGGGTGAGGCACCAGAATTGCTTGAACCTGGGAGGCAGAAGTTGCAGTGAGCCGAGATCATGACACGGCACTCCAGCCTGGGTGACAGAACAAGACTCCATCTCAACAACAACAAAAAATTCATTTTAGTTATTCTATTTTTCAGTTCTAGAACTTCAATTTGCTTTGGTATGTATTTTCATTTCTCTGCTGAAATTCCCCATCTCTTCACTTATTAGTATTTTCCCTTAAGTCCTTGAACATAATCAAAATATCTGCTTTCACTTTTTCTATCCTCTAAATGCAACAACTTAGCTACTTTACAGTAGGTTTCCATTTACTGCTTGTTGTCTTGATTGTGTGTCACATTTTCCTGTTCCTATTCATGTGTAGAAATGCTTGATGATGTACTAGGCAATGTGAGTGAAAGACTGTAAAGACTCTGGATGACTGTCTTTCTCAAAAGGATGTCATTTTTTTTGTTCTAGAAGGCAGTTCCATTTTTTGCTGATGACCCTAAAATCCTAGGCTTAATTTTATGCTGTGTTAGGGTGGATCCATGGAAAGCCCTAAATGTTTCTTATGGCCCTATAACTTGACAAGACTCAAACTCCAAACTCTGTGTCCTCTCTAGGAATACTGTGTAAGCTTTGTTCCTGGTTTTCTAAGGTGGATATGGATGCTGAATGTTAATGTAATAACAAGGTGTCAAAGAGGTCTTTTCACCCAGGAATGGCCAGACTTGTAATGTCTCCCACCATCACTTGACTTCTGGAATCTCTGGCCTCCCCTTGGTCCTATAGAATTATATCTCCTTTGTAAGTCTGTAAGTCTCAGCTAGTGTTGTTATATATATGTAATGCAGCCACAGCTAAGGACTCCTAGTAAACTCCCTCACAAACTGAGCTACTCCTCATTGTAGCTCTCTCTTCTCTGGTGTCCTTCCCTATAGATTCTAGTTGCTTCAAAAGCTGTGAACTAGGGTCTCTGGTATTTCCAATTATCAGGATTGCCATGCTCTTATTGGCATCCATCTCCACAAAACTCAGTTTGGAACTTTCCACAGACCCAAAGGCATGGTGATAGCAGAGCTCATCTTATATATTTTCCTTCTGTCAATTGCCTTCTGTTACTTGAGCTGTCTGTTTTCTATTGCCTAAAAGTTGTCTGATCTTATAGCTTAGCTTTAGAGTTATTTATACAGAGAAGGCTAGTCTGGTACCAGGTATAATGGCCAGAAGCAGAAGTCCTTCCATTATAGTTGATTTGTTTTTCTCTAAAATTAATCCATACAGTATATCTATATTTATTTTTTATTAAAATTTTAATTTGTGAAATAGCCACCACTTACTCACTTTTAAATATCTCTAGAATATGAATCACTCACAAGGTTGAGAAATCACCAAACTATACTAAATTAGAGCTTCATCACATTTTACATTTACCTTTAATTTCAGGAACATAGTAACTATGTCCTAGTTCCATGTTCTTCAATGTTTCTTGAAGTCCAGAAATCTAAAAAATAAAATTCAAAGAAATGAAGTTATATATTAAATGACTTTTAAAAGGTTACATAAAACACAATATTTAAATATCCATTGTAAAATATTAAAAATATTAATATCTTTTACATTTATACCTAAATATTTTTTTAAGTAAAACAAATTTTAACAAAAGAAAAACATAATTTTAAGTTAAAATATAATTCCACAGCTAATTATTATTTTAGGCAAGCATCTGAAACATTTATTTCACAGCACAGTTTCCTGAATTAAAAATATTCATTGCACAGTTTAATAATTACTCAATTCTCTATTTTGAGAGAGGTTTTTCATCAATTCAAATTGTTTCACAATAACTATCATGTTTATATTTATAAAATATAAGGCAATTATTTCTTGGAAAGTAAAATATGAAGAGGTTGTTTGCATTCCCAAACTCTCAGCTCATTTTTCACCAACATATATTCTCTATTTTATTAAACATGTCTTATAATTAAGAATATTTATTAGCTTGGTATGATGATTTACCCATATTCCTGAAAAATAGACAAATTTAAAATTCAACCTTACAAAGCTATTTCATCTTGCATTGTATATGATTATACCAACACCAAATATCATCTGTTCAATTATATACAGATATATACTTTTTATACTATTACTGAATAGCAATATTTCTTTATTAACAGAAAATTACACAATTTATTAATTATAACCTACAGGTGAGTGTTCATGACATGCCGAGGTCATGGAAAAGAGTAAAAGATTAATATCTGAGAAGCCAAAAGAATTATAAATTTCAAAAATAAACTTCTTATTTAGAATAGCATAAGATTAACAGAATAATTGCTAATGTAGCACTGAGAATTCCTGTATGTCCCATACCCCTTTTCCCATCATACACTGTAATGATACATTTTTCACAAAAGAATGAACCAATATTGATACATTATTATGAACTACAGGTTATATTTTTAGTTTTACTCATTTTTCCATACTATCCTTTTTATGTTTCAAAATCGCATCCAGAACACCACCTTACAACTAGTTTTTAGGTCTCCTTTACCTCCTCTGGACTGGGCTAGTTTCTCAGACTGATATAGTTTGGATATTTGTCCTCTCCAAATCTGTTGTTGAAATGTGATCCCCAGTGTTGGAGGTGGGGCCTAGTGGGAAGTGTCTGGGTCATGGGGAAGATCTCTCATGATCGGCTTGGGGCCCTTTCTTCCCACTGTTCATAGGAAATCTAGTTGTTTCAAAGAGTTTAGGACCTCCCTCCTCTCTCTTGCTCCCTCTTTTGCCATGTGACACACTTGCTCCCCATTCACCTTCCACTGTGAGTAAAAGCTTCCTGAAGCCCTCACCAGAAGCAGATGCTGGCGCTACACTTTTTGTACAGCCTACAGAATCATGAGGCAAATGAACTCCTTTTCCTTATAAATTACGCGGTCTCAGGTATTCCTTTATAGCAACACAAAATTGACTAATACACAGATTTTCCCTGATTTTAATGTACTTGACAATTTTGGGGAATGTTAATCTGACACTATTTTACAGAATAGTCCTAGATTTTAGGTTATCTGATATTTTTCCCATGGTTAGACTAAAGTTATGAATTTGCAAGAAGAAGACCATAGGGGAGAAATGTCATTATTAGCATATAACATCAGAGATACATGCTACCAACATGACTTAAAACTAATGATATTAAATCTTGATCCTTTGATCACATGATGAGAAGATTACCAGGTTTCCTTACTGTAAAGTTACTTTCTTCACCATTTCCATTGAATATCTGGATGCAAGTCATTACTTATTAAGTGCAGCCAACATTTAACAGCTGAGTTGTTAAGCTCCACCTACTGGAGGGAAGGATTATCAACATATATCACTTGGGATTCTTCTGTATGAGAGATTTGTTTACTGTCTCGAATGTCTTTGCTCATCATTTATTTATACCATGAAGGAATTAAAGACATTTACTTTATATTTGGGGTTATAATTCAACAATACTACGTTATTTTGTTGCTCAAATTGTTTCAGAAGGTTTAATCACTGGAAGCTCTTTCAGGTTGGATTCCTATAACGAGGAACCTGACTCTATTGTTTGATGTTTGAGTGTCAACGGCCTTTATCTCCTCCCTCTTCCCCTTGTGCCCAACATCTGGACGACTGGATAAGAATTCCTGGGTACTCCCTTGTCTGGTACTGAGGAGAGAATCAAGTAATTCAAGCCTCACCTCACATATAAGAATTCTTTTTTTTTTTTTTTAGAATAAAAAGAATGAAAGAGAGAAAGAAAGAGGAAGAGATTTTAGAAAAAGAGAGAAAAGGAGAAAGAAAGAAACATTGAAAGAAAAAAGAATGAAAGAGAAAGAAAGAGGAAGAGATTTTAGAAAAAGAGAGAAAAGGAGAAAGAAACAGCAAAAGAAAGAAAAAAAGAATGAAAGATAGAAAGAAAGAGGAAGAGAAAGAGGGAGAGAGAATGGGATTCTTGT